>JARKHS020007984.1:0-138737 GCA_030143305.2 Amblyomma americanum
ATATATATATATATATTTAAATTTCAGCTTATACAGAAGACACGTATACACTCTACACAGAAGGCTTACGATTTGTTACAAAGAGATTCAATCAGCAGAAAAAGGAATGCGGGGAGGGAAAGAAGAGAGCCCGTCGGCGGTCGAGGAGAAATCGTTTGTCTCGTGGGAAAAGCAAACAAAAAAAAACCCCGAAAGAATCAAGTAAGAGCAAATGTCTTCGTATCCGCCGAGTGCCTATGGCACGGCTTTCCGATCCCGTGCGTGCGAATGGTTTTTATTTAGTCGTTCCGTGAGTAACTGAATTCTAATCTGAACGTATTTATCACTCCGCGCGGCAGAAGCCAAGCGTCCTGGCACCAGCCGCGCTGTTTCGTTATTTCGGACCCTTCGGCCTTGCCACCTTTTGCAAATGATAGCGTAATCTTCACTTCGCGCCGCGGGTGTTCCGACACTTTCAGGCGTCCCGGAAGCATAATAAGGGCAATAAAATGAGGTCACTGCCAGCGAGTGCAGGCAGAGGTTTCAGGGTCTCCCTCCCGCCGCTGCATTCCGCGGCCACGGTAAGCGCGCGGTGCTGTAAGGAGAGCCCCCGAAACCCTGTCAGCCTTGCCTAATTGAGCCATTCTTCATTCGGACAGTCCAGGTTGAAAGCAAGCTCTGCATGCTCCTCGCAGGCACCAGGCTCGGCACGCACGCTGGGTCGAGCCCGCCGTGTAGGTATAATCGACGCTCTGGATCGCCGCGCTGCAGCCCCCCCGTTGCCATCTTCCATCTTTCTTCTGCGCCTCCCCCTCGTCTTCGTACCTTTTCACGTGCAGCAGGATTATGCCATCTCTCAAACAAGGTCATCAAAGACGACCCCCTCCTCCCCAGCACAAACCAGTTTGCTCCCTTAAAAGTGCGCCTATTTGAAGGGTTTCACCTTGGACAGCGCAATTACTGAATTGCGCCAGTCCCGATGCGTCCCTTCGGAGGCTTCTTCGTCCCACATCTCCGCCGAGTTAGCGAGAGAGGCTCTTCACGTCTACAATAAAGCCTGCTCATGTGAAATTCCGTGCGCGACTACCAGACCTGAAGCACCTGCCGCGGTGCCGCTTGTGGCACATTTCACCACGCGAAGTGATTACAGAATGATTCTAGGAATGGTGACGTGTTTTCCATGTTCGCTCTCTAGTTGCATGCCCTTCCCCCTCAAACCCCTTGCCCGTAACAACAGCTGGCTGATGGGCACTGACCATCTCAATCCCCACGAGCGTCTTTGCATCACGACGCCAGAATCACGTGACCACTCCGTTACGTTAGCGACACCAGAGACAATAGTCAACGAAGCCACTGGTAGTGTCCAGGTGGAGACTATAGTGAATATGTAATGCAGTGCTTCCGAGTCCGGACACAATGAACGAAAGCCAGGCTAAGTATAACTCGCTGACACCGCGCCCTCTGTTGTAACAAATGTGCGTTTCTGCTCAGCCAGAAACAAAGTCTTGGCGCGACTGCATAAACAGACACCCTATACGTACACCTGTGTTGCGAGGCGCCGCAGTCAGTTCATTAAATCCCATTTGCCTATTTCCTTAGCAATCGGCCACATGCTGGATCCGTCCATGTTGAAGCGCGAAAGCGACACTGAAGGCCCGAAAACGCTCAATTTCTTCGCTGCCCAGAGTTGCGACATGACAACGAGGGAGACACTGTGCAGGTCGCGCAGAAAAGTGCAGAGCACCTCCGCCACTTCGCGGCAACCGCGTTCCGAAAACTTTTGTGCACTCACGCTCCGCACATTCCAAGACGCTCGTCAACTAGCCCACAGTTATCGTTTGCAAATGCGCATGCGCGCTCGCCCTTCGCATCTCTCGAAGTGGCTGCCACGCCCGTTGCCGCCCTGTCCTGGTGCGCGTCTGCCGACCTGATGCACATCAGTACAGACATGGTACATGCAGCATTTTCAATGCTAACTGAGGGACAACTCGAGAGTTCGTCACTTTGGGTTCAAATATCTTCCTCGTCGAAAGAAAGATCTTGTTCGTCGCTTCCAAAACTGCCGGCCGAGCTTCCCGCCCTTACAAAAATTTCTTTAGACAGTCTATAGACTGTCTATTGATTTCTGCCTATGAAGTCTAAAGACTCGCTATAGACAGACCCTAAAGAACAGTCTATAGGCAATACAAATTCTATAGAAAGTTTATAGACAATCTATAGATATATGGCCATACACTTTTAGTAGACTTTTGTCCATAGACAGTCTATAGACTATGAGTAGACAAAAAGAAATATCTATAGGAGGGCAATACAGTCTATAAGAAGTCTATAGACTGTCTATAGACCATTTTTGTAAGGGCGGGTCGCATAGTACCGGGCGCGTGCTACTTAGCGTGTACCGTTAGGCACCGTCAAAGACCATGTGATGAATGGAGCTGCCGTGAGCCCCGCGCGTCCGATGGTAGCAGAATTGAATTCCGATTGGCGCCCAGCGGACAAAAAAAGAGACCTACCGCGCAGGCAGGCGAGATGCGTGACGAAGATTAAGAATGGTGCACGCATTAGGCGTAATGCCTGCGCACAAAAGGACGTACCGTACGGTGATAGGAATGAGTTAAACCACCGTAATAAGCTTGGGGAATGGCGACAGTAGAAAACCAACCACTCTCGTGCTAAAGCAGAAGTCTGGGCTAGTTGGGGAATATTCATTCCCCCAAATAGCGCTGACTCGCAACTCAGTCCGTGTGGTGTCTGCCTTCTCTCGTGTGTCCCGTCTAGTTTGCGCTGTTGTTCACCATCAGTCTCGTGGTACCAGGTAGAGTTCGAACCCTGGCTGCTCAGCCCATGACAGCAAATACAGTACCAAACTCGCTTGCTTTGCAGCGCTCACAAACAACTTTCGCGAATATCTTCCCTGACAACTGCCTTGCGCAGCACATTGCCTTCTCAGCACAGAGAGCGCATCGTTGTGCAGATCCAGCGTGCAGAGGCACGCCAGCGGCCACGATCGAGAGAAAATAGCCCCTGGTGAGCATCTAAGAATTCGTTTCTCTTTGCAAATACATACAAAATAGAATGTTTAAGAACAGCTTCTATAACCTCATTTGGAAGACAGGCCACTCTTGTAGCCTCGAGAATAAAGTAAAAAAAATTGAGGTGGCACTTAAGCTCCGCCTTAAGGGTATGACGCGGTAGCGTTAATGGTTAATGCCCATACATGCGGAATTGGTCGTTCTAGGCGTTACATTCATAGATCTATGGCAGTCCTCATACCGCTCCTGGCGCAGCGGTTAAGCGGTGCGTCACTGCCCTGCGAGGGAAAATGCTCCCAGCTGGTGGGGCCTTGTGAGACCCAGGTTGCTCTTGCCGATGACCAATCATTAATTTAACTGCCACGGTGGGCACTTTGCTCACTATCCAGGCAGGGGCAGGTTGTGATGACGCCTCAAGGTCACGCGACCTGGGTTGCTCTCTGGGGACCACCTGCCACAGCCATGCCCGTTAATTTACGCTCACAACGCCGACAACGGCGACGCCGGATTTTCTGCCGAACGGGGCTTCAACGCGAAAGCGTTAAAGGTTACGAACATTTCCAAACCTGCTGAGCACGCACGCGCGTTAGCAACGCTAACTCGATACTGTATACTTCCTCGCTGCGGACTCGTTTGTGTGTAACTAAACTCAAGACCTAATGATAAGAACACTTTGATCAGAACCATGTTTCTATTACTACGCAGCGCGTTCAGTCTAAACGCATATTCGTCCAATTCCAGGGCTGTACCTCAAAGTCGTTCATTGAGCTCCACAGCTGAGAACACGAAGCCGTTGCGTTCATCCGGGAATGAACAGGCGGCGAATGAAAGCTTTGAGAACGAACCTAATTCCGCCCGGGGCGCGCTCTGAGCGATCTAGCCGGAAGAAAGGGGATGGGGGGGACAAGACCACACATATACTCTATGCGTTTCATCGGGAGATTCGCTTTTACCGAGGTCATAATAAAAGCGACGCTCCCTCAGAAAACACATGCATGTCAACACGGTCCTTTATTAACGCACGTTTTTCTAGGTTATGTGCAGCCTTTTTCAGAGGTAAAGAGCCCAATTGGTTTCCTTCTGCGTCACCGTTCAAAGCCTCGTCTCATCCTAACGAAACTCAAGGCTTCCACGGACGTTATTACAAGGCTTAGAAGCAAACCCCATTGGGTTATTCTCTGCTTGTGACATATAGCGATGCCAATCTTTCCGCCAGCTCACAACGCACGCAGAGAGTGTGAAGCTTTTGTTCCGTCTCGTCCAGTCGCATCTACCATCCCCGACCTTTGTAGGAGAAATATTTGCGCGGTCCGTGGGCGCGACAATTTCTGCCAGACGTTGGGACCATAGCAGAGGATATACACTGCAAGGCACACGACCTCGCCTCTTCGCGTGCGTGGTGCGGCGTATGCATGCTGCGTGCGTGTATGTATACTCACTGCGGCACTCGGGGCAGCAGGTGCCGGGCGTCTGGGCGATGCGGTTCAGTGGGCACGGCAGCACTGGGCACGACTTTTTGGTGCACGTCACGCGTCCATCCTGCGAGGCACAAGAAATCAGTGAACGTATATGCAGAGAGCAGGAGGGCCCTCCGTGTCCTGAGTCAGCAGAAAAAGTTTGTTTGGGCATGGATAGTGCAAAACTTGAGCGCGAAAAAAAAAAGAAAGAAGAAGGAACAAGAGTGCAGAAGGGTGCACCTCAAGCTTGAACAGTGCGCAGTCTACGCTTTTTCTGCGATACCAACACTGCACCGCCCCTCATCGCGAACAGGCCGAGAGTGTAATTTCGTTTTTTTTTCTCTCTCTCTCTGTAACAGCGAAGCTGTAAGCGGCTTATTCGTGGCGTCAGCGGCAGCGTAACACATCACGTGACCACCGCGGCTCACGTGACGTGACGTGACCGCCAGCGAGGATCAATATCCACCCGCGCTTCGCACAAGTGCTGGTGGAATGCGAAATCATAATTGTAATTTTTTTTTGTCACGGCTTCCCTTTTTTTTTAAACATAATTTTTTGTTGCGCAGGTTGGTTCAGTAATTTTAAACAGACAGAAAAGCGTAACACAGGCGATCACGGGCAGAGACAAGTCGGTCCAGTTTGTGATCACCTGAAGGTGCAGCGCTTTTATGTATGCTCTGAAAAGTTTTGAGCCTATTGCGCAATGTTCCTAACAGTGGCTTCCGACCGGTTATCCGCCTGCGGGGTTTAAAGCAAGTACTGAACCTGTTACTGTTTCGTTTTCATCCAGTCAGCGACTGCATTGCGTCGCTCCCTGCCAGAGTGCAAGCAAAGCTAAAACAGCGGCCAGTTGGTTCGGCACCTTGGTTTACTGCGCGATACTACACAACACTACTGACGATGAGGCGAAGAAACAGACACGTACACACGAGGAGCGCCTCGCATATGCTTGTATGTTTCTTTGTCTCCTCGTTTGTAGAATTGTGTAGCAAGTGCACCGCGGAATAAGCCAAGCTGTTAGAATTTAGAATGGTAAGAGTAACCTCTAACGAGCTTTCTGCGTTGTATTATTTCTCCTCCGAGGTTGTGGATTAAGTGGCGAGCGCATGCAGTGAACGGCGTGCAGTAGCGATCAAAGCATTGCGCCGCATTCCAAAGTGCCTGAAGTGGCGCCGTAAAGAAAAAGAAAAGTGGTTTGCACCGCTGCCTTTGCAAAACTGACATTGTGCCAAATTGATAATGCAATTTGTATTAGCAAGCACGAAAACAAACACGTGGATAAACGTAACTGAAAGCCGAATGGTTTCTCGGACAACCGCTGCTGCTTTGAAACAAAACAACACAAATTCGGCTCTCGGCATTACGCGACAGCGCAACCACTCCGTATGCGTGCAAGAAATCAGAACCGCAATCAAAAATCAATTAAGCCAGTTTCGTGCTCAAAACGCGCCTTGTTCGCCGTCATAAATATAGAACGCCATTAACATAGCCAATGGCGTATAGCGCTCGAGACGCAAGACCGCACCGCATACTTCGAAACGCTAGCGGTTATTGATTACCTCCAGAGGCGGGCAGGACAAAATAGTCGTTATCGGCACCGAGCATGCCAGCGCTGCGCTGGGATAATGAGCGCAGTGCTAGATAAAAAGGTACTGGTTCAGTTCGAATCTGTATCTTGCTTTTCTGCTTTCCTGTGTTCAAACACTGCCTCCGATAGCGGCCGCAAGGACCAAGTCCTCATCAGTGTTGTTAGCAGCAGCGTTTGCCCGTAAACGATCCTAAAACCGCAGCACGAACCGATTTATCAAACGCTAATGCGAGCGTCCGTCGGAAAAAATGTGAGTCGATTCGTGACCACGCAAGCTAACACGAGTCAGCACTATTATGACAGTTGCTTTGACGTGTACCGTGTGCAACGAGAGAGCACTTTTTTTCTACTAGGCTGCATGAAAACGAAGCCGGGGACCCTGAACGCGCTCAGTGTAGATACCTTGCGATGTGTTCTAATGGTGGGAGGGGAAGGGAGGGGAGGGGGAGGGGGCAAAGCGACATCGTTCTGCTACGAGGTGCGCCGAATGTTCTGGATCAATTTCGACCACCTAGAGCCTTTTAACCCTACCAAAATGGCCCTAAAGAGTCGTTTTTTTTTGCATTTATTCTGCATCCACAGGGAATTCGAACGCACCAATGAAAGCGCTGATTATTTCAGTTTAAACGACAGCCCTGTTTCCCTCTACACGGACCGGGAAGACAGGAACCAACATAGCACGCTCCACGTGCTTTAACGTTTACAACGCGTGGTGTGTGTTTGTGAGCGGCGGCATCAACCACAGTGCCACGGGTTCACACTGGTGCCACACCTTCCAGTTTCCACTGGCCAACGTGTTAGCGCAGTCCGAACCCGAGATCCTGTCCCAACTTTAATTTGCGCGTATATAGACTTTTGAATCCGCGCCTTGCGTCGCCTTGGTGTGGTCAGCTTCACCATGTGTATAAGCCGGCTCAACACGTCAGCTTGTGTGTGAGTAACTCAAGTACGCCGCATGAGAGAGGGGGGGGAGAGAGAGAGAGAGAAAGACAAGGCTGGTCCCACAGACAAGCCGCACCAAGCCCCGCGCGCGCCGGGCGAGCAGACGCGCCGGCGAGCGTCAATTGCTCGCCGTGTATTCCGCGCACCCGCGCAAATCTGCGGGTTCCAGAAACAGAGTGTCCTTGCCATCTTGGACCTATTCCAACAGTCGCGATCCTCGGTGATAAATGTCCCCTGACGAGGCGGTTCCCGCAGATCGCGCGCGCGAAGGCGCCCAATATCGAGCTCGCGCGCGTGTGCGCGCACGGGAACCGAAAACTGCGCGCGCGCGACGTCGCTTGCGACCGCGAACGCAACGGCATCGCGTTGGTCTCGGCCGACGCAGCACCTGCGGGGGCGAATTCGGTGCTCTTTCGCGGCTCGCTTTACGAAGCATTAACGCGCAGCGCCTTGTTGTGACGCTATACCGTCCGCCGCTAACGACTCGTTTCATTACGAGCGGCGGCGCCTTAAGTTCCACGGCGGAAGTTTAAAATCGAGACAAAGACACGTGGCCGCACCGGCGAAAGTATCGCTCAAGGTTTCGCTTTTCCTCGCTGGGTGCCGAACGTACTACAGCTACAGGCGACAAAAATGTTGCTGGCAGCGGCGACCTATGCTCGGAAAAGCTGGAACGCCCGAACGCCGCTGCACGCTATGAGCCGGTATAAGCTGTTTGCTTCGGCCGAGGAAAGCACGTGGCTGCGTGTCGCGTGAAGCGCTCTCTACCGGGTTGGGTTTTGTTTTCCGGCCCACGAATTGCCCGCGAAGCCACCAGGCGTTCCTATTCCGAAGGCGGTTTTGAGTGTCACTTCGTTTTCAGATTTTCCAGTCGTTCGCTGGCGACTGTGCATGACCCCTGATTAAGAAGCTTGCATTTCGGCGACCCGTGAAAAAGGAAAAACCGTGACACGTGGGGTGTTCTCTATAGCGATACCTCCGAGCATTTCTTTTCTTTTGAATATTCGCTCTTCGCATGAGGTTCGTCCTCATTTTAGAACGGGACATCGATGTAGCCAGTCGCAGTCTTTGAATCGCTCCCAGCCAGGAGTTCGTTCGATTTTCTCTTCAGCCTAAGCGACGAAACCGGCCCTGTCCTCGCGATAGTGTGCGACCACTTAATGCTTCCGTTTCCGAGCTGTAGAGCTCTTCTCCGATCCGTTGCAGTGGCGTTTTTAAGAGAAAAGAAGAGTGGGTGGGGTGGGGGCCTTAACGAGAAACTTTCTTTAGAAAAATCATGAAAACCTTTCTCTTTTTTTTGCGTTGAAGAAAGTACAAGAAATGCATTGAGCAAATAAACCCCCCCCCCCCCCCCCCTCCACCAGTTAGACGCATCCCGCTCCAGGAGGATCTGCTATATATACAGCCTGCCGCTGTGAAACCACAAATATTGGCGTCACATCGAGTTATTCACTCCGCGCAGCTGGTACGCCTTTAGGAAACTGCGATCTGCATGATTGCGCTCAAAGCTCGTGACGGCGCCAGCACAACGTGCCGAATCTTAGGGTGCGATCATAACACGAAAAGGAAAAAAAAATGAAATGAGCAAGCGCCGCTGCATAAATAGACACTCGCCACTCTTGTATGCATACGAAGGCAGTGCATAATAAAACGAAACATGAGTAGCAATTAATCTTTGTGTGCCAGCTGTACCGCATAAGGCCGATATGAGCCAAAGCAGGCAACATCAATTAGGAGAACTGTTCGATTAGTATGAGTAGCCGGGCAGCTTTATTATTACGTAATAGTAGTTGTTACCGGAGCGCTATTATTATGTGTTACGCTAATAGTGCTGCAGTGTCGAACGCGCACAGCCGACGCCTACATTGATGCAAACGATTAAATAAAACGGGTCTTCACCGTAACCGCAAAGGAGCAGTCAGAAAAGTATTTCGGCACAGAAGGCCATGTTTACACGCATCTGAATGGCGACACCCTCTTCTGAGTTCGTGGAGCGCGAGTGTGCTACAAACATCTATACAAAGCGACCCGATGGCGTAAGAAATAACCCATTTCGGCATCGGAGCTGACTGAAAAGCGACATCGTAAAATTGAGCGAACAAACAGTGCTTGTGCATGCCTGTACGCGGCATACCGATGCGCAAACACACTACGTCGGCGAATTTTCAGTAATAGCCCCGACGCCATGGGCCTTGTAGTCGTCGTTGATCGCCAGAGTATTATCAGATGGGCTGGGCACGATATTTCACAAAAGTATCGTCCATACTGATGCCCCATACCCTCAATAATAATTGGTTTTTGGGGAAAGGAAATGACGAAGTATCTGTCTCATATATCGTTGGACACCTGAACCGCGCCGTAAGGGAAGGGATAAAGGAGAGAGTGAAAGAAGAAACGAAGAGAGAAGTGCCGTAGTGGAGGGCTCCGGAATAATTTCGACCACCTGGGGATCTTTAACGTGCACTGACATCGCACAGCACACGGGCGCCTTAGCGTTTTTCCTCCATAAAAACGCAGCCGCCGCGGTCGGGTTCGAACCCGCGAACTCCGGATCAGTAGTCGAGCGCCCTAACCACTGAGCCACCGCGGCGGGTCCCCATACCCTCAAAAATTGTATTTCCGATGCCGATACAAGACAGGGAACCGAAATTGATTTCCGATACAGATGATAGATACTGTATCCTCGATACTTCGATACATCCCTGAAATCGCTAATGTTAATAAAGCTGATAATACGAGTAGCTAAAATAAAAAAAAAAGAATTCTGCGGTTTTTCTGGAATCTCTAATGTGTTCGCTATATCGCACTCTGAAAGGGCTTAAACGAATCCGACCGCACTGATTTCTTTACGCTCCACTGTCGGCGCAGCTTGTTTCGTTAGCACTATTTAGCATTGGACAGAAGCCATAGAGACGTTTGAACGATCGCTTCCATGAGCAGCCTACCAAGATATTTTTTTATGTTCTTCATGCGAACCGGTCTCTGAGCACTTGACTGCGTGCGAATGAACTTGAAACTTTTCCTGATGCTTGTAGCCTGTTACTACCGTATTTACCTGTGCTAAATGGTGCAAGCTCTGTGCACTTTGGAAAGCCGAACGGTTATTTCTGAACATCCTGCGTTAAAAGCTAGAAGAAAAACAAACAAACGGCTGAAACTTATACCATGGCAAAACATAGCTCGCTGATATATCTGATATTTAGATGTTACCTTTACTAATGATCTTGAGTAAAAGAAGAAACCACTGGTCCGAAACAGCCCCGCGATGTGGCCGCGCTATAAGCGAGGAAATGAAAAAGGCCTGCCTATGCAGGTGACAAGGGAATAAGAGGTGCTCGTTATTACATACATGACGCAAGCCAATTAACAGTTGTGTTCTCCTCTGATTTTATTAATCTCCCATTTATGAAAAGCCAGAACTTTGAAAAAAGAAGGCGTCCCCTATAGGCTCCTTGGTTTCGGCGACTTTTGGCTTCCGCTCTGTATGCAGGAGCAGACATGCACGTTCTCTTGTTCTTTCTATTTAAAGAAGGCGCCATCAAGGGATACAGTGAAGCATATAGCCACGTCGACTCGATGATCCTGGAGGTAGTTAAGAAACTCAAGTTTCGCCAGCACCTCTTCAGAACCACGGCCTGTAGCAGTTGATTATCCAAACATCAAAAGCTTAATCAGACGTTCGCTAAATCTTAAACACAACTTACATCACATACTCGGCGCCAGGCGGAATTTTTTTTTTGAATTTTTAATGTCTACACCTGCGGTCTCCGAAAGGTGGCAGCCGAGCTTCAGGCTCCCTTTTTCCCCATACAACTTCTACCACTGCCTCCTATTATCCCGTTACCAATGTCACAATTGAAAAAATAGCGGCAAATAAAAATTCCTACCGTTCGTCCACTTTTTGTCGCAGTGAACGGCCCCCTCTGGCGACAAAATGCGGCATTGCAGCCTGCGCGGGATTTAGGCTGCACCATTCAAGAGAGCCGCCGTCCCTTTCCTCTCTTTATAACCCTCCTCCTCATTGCAACGACGACTGCCGAGTTTCGATGGGGGCGAAACGCAAAAGGTTCCCGTGTGATGTGCGACGTCAGTGCACGTTAAAGATCCCCAGGTGGTCGAGGTTATTCCGGAGCCCTCCACTACGGCACTCCTTTCTTCTTTCTATCCCTCCGGTCTCGTCCCTTCTTTCAAGGCGTAGTTGAGTGCACCACCGAGAAGTGAGACTGCGGCTTTTCTTTCTTCAAAAAAAAAAAAATCGACGTAGTGGCGGAGAGCTTCAGTAAAGACCATGAAAAAAAAATGTAGCGGCAAACTTTGCGAAATGCCACCTTTGCGTTTCCACTTTTCCTGAGGTGTCCACTGTCCCAGGGCGCCAGTTATACACCTTTCCTTTGCTTTCGAAGAAAATTGAAAATTGGTTTTTAAAATTGGTTTTGAGGAAAGGAGATGGGGCAGTAACTCTCTCATATATCGGTGGACACCCGAACGGCGCCGTAAGGAAGGGATAAACATGCTTGGGCTGAAGGTCATTCAAGGCCATTCTCTGGCCTACCCAACGATGCTTTACCTAGCTCAGAGAAGCTTTTCGCTTCAAACAGCGGCGAAAGGTCAGGCGACGGAGTCGGCGGCG
This sequence comes from Amblyomma americanum, assembly GCA_030143305.2. Lineage (NCBI taxonomy): Eukaryota > Metazoa > Arthropoda > Arachnida > Ixodida > Ixodidae > Amblyomma > Amblyomma americanum. Next base: position 11,629 of record JARKHS020007984.1, read on the forward strand.
GCCACCTGCGTCGTGCGTGACGTCACTCGTGCTCCGACATACGCCGGCTCGCGCGGAGCGCGGTGTTGACTAGCGTAGTGAAGCTTTTCGCTTTAAAAAATGGTTTTTGGGGAAAGGAAATGGCGCAGTAATTGTCTCGGATCTCAGTGGACACCTGAACCGCGCCATAAGGGACGGGATAAAGGAGGGAGTGCGAGAAGAAAGGAAGAGAGAGGTGCCGCAGTGCAGGGGGTTCCGGAATAATTTCGACCACCTGGGGATCTTTAACGTGCACTGACATCGCAAAGCACACAACAGAAAAGGTGAGCAGGACAGAGAAGGAAGGCTTTGACAGACAGCTACCGCGAATTTTCCGCGTTTATAAACTCTTGCTCCTCCTCATTGCAACGCGAAGCGAACCGAGCTCCCGCGTGCTACCGCGCCTTTCCTCACACTGGCCCATCGCAGCCCGCCTTTCCTTTCCTTTGGGGCATTCTATCCAGGCTTGGGACAGTGAGGACGGCGACGAGGACAGGCTTTTGCGTTTCCAGCTGCAGACGTCTCCCCTTGGGTAGCGCACGCATCGCGGTGACCCACAGCGCGAGTTTATAGGTTCCGAGGCTACTACCGAAACACCCCTGCCGCGTCTGACACCGATGCTTCGTGCCTTGGGGGAGGGAGGGCGCTGTTGGCTTGAGTGCGGTGTGAGTAGCTAATTAAATACCGCGAGTGGGCCTCTCCTTCGCGACAGCTGCGAGAACGTGCATGTGTATACGCTGCCTCGCTTTGTTACTTTTATTCGCTTCTCGCGACAGGAGTCTCCAGGGTGCGAAACGATCAAATTAACACATTCTGAGAAGCAGCTGCCATTAAATGTAAATTGAGCTGCGAAGTCGCCTACAATTATATCATCCGGAGACGTCCTGCAAGCGGCTAATTGTGGCCGCTGGCAGGCGTCCGAACAAAATGTGCGCCCGACCTGGCGCGCGCTCAGCGCGGCGGCGCTGCGGTCGCTCCTCCCGAGACCCTCCTCTCTCAGCTCTTTCTTTTTCCTTATTTATCGTTGAAACAAGCACCTTCCAACAACTCGTTTATTTCCAGGCGAATGCAGTGAAAAAAAAAAGAAAGACAGAGAAAAAGCATCCTTTTTTTTTTTTTCTGCGCGTCTGCGGTGACGTGCGTCGCGCGCGCTCTGCCTCCCCCCCCCCCCCCCCCCCCCCCCCCCCCCCCAGCACGTCGAAAAGAAAACAACGCTGATCGCGGGGTGGAAAAAAAAAAAAAAGAAACCCTGCCAAGGAGTGTCCGGCCGGGCCTGAATCCAGCGCAGCTGGCGTCTCTCCCAGCGCTACGCGCTCCATTCAGAAGCGCGAAACTTAACAAGGATAGGACGGAGACATCTTTCTCACTCGCAAAGTGAACTGTCGCTCGACGACGCATCTCCCGCGCTTGGTGTCGCTGCTAGACAAGATCCATCCTCGGGTGCCTATCACTGAGAGAAAGCAGCAGCAAAGGTGGAGCGCGGTTCAGCAGAGAATTTTCCGCACACTGGGGTCTTCGGACTGAAATGACTTTCTACTTCTCCTTTCCCTCTTCCTCTGTCTGCCTTCTTTTCTGTTCCCGTTTTGCTTTTCTTTCAAACACACAGCGGCTGGGGCGCAACGCTTGGGCCCGGCTGCCACAAGGGGTCCAGCCGCAGCGTCATCACCACCACCACCACCAACGCCGTCGCTACTCTGGCCTGAGCCGACTCGGCTCTGCGATCATGGGGCAAGCCCTGAGTTGAAGCTGGCCTTCGGAAGTTTATTAGCGTGGTTCTGAAGCGCCCTCTACTTTCAGCGCTGCGTCGAATGATCTGCCACTGATGCGAAATGACAAAGAAAAATAAAAGATAAAGAAAAAATACGGTTAAGAATTAATTAGCGGGAGAGAAAACACCACGGGCGAGTGAGCTTTTATTCCCATAGAATTTTTTTTTCTCCCCGCAGGACGCAAGAAACAAACGGAACCAAATCAACATCGCGAACGGCAACCGGAACTAACGGGAATTTAAGTTTGGCCCATTTATTTTTAACTACAGAACCAGCAATTGTTCTCCCAAACGCGACAAACTTCGCGTCAGCGCTACGCGTAGTCGCTTACTGCAAAACTGTGCTTTTCGCGGTAAGTCACCCCAGCGCCAGAGTTTGGAATGACGTGGCATGGCTTCGCTTCCAGGTTACGGCAGAGAGCTCGGAGGTATCTTTGAGGAAGTATTGCACGTACCTTGCACAGGCAGACAACGCACGGGTCCCGCTCGTCCGAAGGCACGGTGTCTCCTTCGGCATACTGCCTGCCTTTCACCGTGCAACCTGCGGGTGTAAGGGACAGCATGAGACGTACGGCGGCTACAGCAGCTTCCTCGAACCCTACGGCACGTTTCCCATTCAACAGCAAGTTGTTCCGAGGGAAAATAACATTGAATCACGAATTTAATAAGGCGCTTTCCGGCAATTCTGTATCTGTTCTTTTCACCGTATCTATTTCGCTTATTTTGATGTTCCCTATTTTCCCCTAGACCATTCTGTATGTTAATAGACTCATCATTTGTTTTGCCCTAAGGAAATATTTGTTTAACTAGCGTTTATGAACTGATAATGCGTATGGTTCTTCGCTTTGCGGGCAAAGCCAGATTTTACCCGATTTTTGCATCCCGAATACGTTCCTGAAAAATCGGGTAAAACCCTATTTTTCCCCGATGTCTGGAACAAACTACTCCGCCACCAGTTGGCGCGCGGGCGAGAGGCGGTCGACAAAGACGCAAACCAGTTGACGTTACGGAAATTGGGAGCCGTACTGGGTCCATTCTGGAAGCGGCTGCTGAGTCAGTCGTTTGATGACTACCGGCCTCTCTCGATTTTCGTGACCGACGATGTAAACTCGCTTCGCGAGGAGTTTAACCACTACTTGCTGAAAGCAAGCTCCAAAATACAGCTGTGATGGACTGTTGACACGCACGACGCAACTGTGCGCTACTGATGACAGCTGTGACGTTAAGAGAACGTTCTATCAGCTGAGATACCTCCAAAGACCGGACAGGTCTCGCATGGAAACCATATAATGATGCGCATGATTGGTTTGGTTTATAGGAGTTTAACGTCCCAAAGCGGCTCAGGCTATGAGAGACGCCGTAGTGAAGGGCTGCGGAAATTTCGACCACCTGGGGTTCTTTAACGTGCACTGACATCGCACAGCACACGGGCCTCTAGAATTTCGCCTTCATCGAAATTCGACCGCCGCGGCCGGGATCGAACCCGCGTCTTTCGCGCCTGCAGCCGAGCGCCATAACTACTCAGCCACCGCGGCGGCTAATGCTGCGCATGAGGATGATTAGGTATGTTAACAAGAACGTGTGAAAAGTCGATGACCAGCTCGTGTAAACAAAATGTCTGATGTCCCAAGACTGATCCAGGCTCTTTACTGTCAGTAATTATTAATTAGCAAAGAAACGCGCAATTCCGAAATATATTATTGAAAACTACAATTTTTCACCCCTTACCAGCCTGAATCATAGCCAGAATTCTTAACCTGCGATTAAAAAAAAATCGACTAAATCATTACAGTTTGCAAATTTAACCCCCCCCCCCCCCCCCCCCGAAAAAAAAAACAAAATTTCGGACCATTTCCAGGAGAAACCATGATTTCTGCCTTATTATCGAGTTGATAAATAGCGCCCGATTTTTACCTCCCCGAATTTGAAAAAATATAAAATCCGAAAGCGAAGATCCGTTAATTATACGCCCGAACATGTTTTCCTCCTTTGTGTTATCCTTGCTGCTTCGGCTAGACTCAAATGTCCAAAGGGTTGTGTAAATTAAAATATGCATGTCAAAGTTCTAAACGACGAAAACATCAACAAATTAAAAAAAAGAAACTTCTGCGAAATCCGGCTGCGACACAGACACACTGAAACACAATGGCGCCCTGCCTGCCACACTACAACTTTCGCACCGCGCAGTCAGCGACAGTTTGCACACAGCTCCACTTGAGTTGAGTTGAGGTGTTAAATGCTACAGGTGGGGTTAGCCTTGCTTTATCTGCCGGCAATTGCTCCACCGTAGCGTCCCTTCTATGTTAATAATGTCCTAAAGCCTGTAGCATCTACCCCGCTATGCGCACAGTCTCTTATAATAGCACACATTCCTCTCCCGCAGTCACCATCTATGCACATAACCACTCCACACAGTCCACATCGCAGTCCACTCCAGAAGTCACTATCTATGCACATATTCAGTCACAGTAGAACATAGGCCATTGTAGTGCTACAATCCATACACACATTCACTCACAGTATAACGTAGTCCACTCCGGAAGACTCCATCTACGCACACATTCAATCACAGTAGGCCATAGTCCGTTCCTGCTGTCACCATTTAGAAACAAGATCCGTGTCCTGCAGAAACGTTAAAAGAAGGCGTGCAGCCTCCCTTCTGCATGTCTGGTTTCCACTCGGGGGCGGACAATGTCCTGAACTGTACTGTGACGGGTTCCTGTCTTCTTGAAGGAAACGAACATCACATACCTTTCCGCGTTGTACTCTGGGCAGTACATAATATATGTTCGATATCCCCGCACACACCACATAAAGAGCAAAGCGGAGACGATGCTATGCCCGAGAAGTGGCACAGCTCCACATCTCACATCTGCTCATGCTGCATTCCTTTTCAATTCCAGGAATTTCCATGAGGTATATGTTGCGGCTATCTACACGCAATGGGTACTCCTTTCCCGTAAAAGCAATTCTCGTGCAGGAACCTGAGCAGGCTGCTGTTGTGGTTGCTGTCCATCAGCCACACTAGAGGCCAGGCCAGGAAAACTATTCCGGGCTCCGAAAGCTTCCCAACAAAACGGGCGAGCTCTTCATATTCCAAGGAGCGCGACGTGGCTCAGTAGGGCAAGCAACGAAACTACTTCGCTGATCCCCTTGAAATCTGGCCACTGCGAGAGCGAGCTCAGGTAATACGATTGGGCACCACAAAATCCCATCACCTCTCACGTGTAGGTGGCGGCACCTCGTGTTGCCGTTCGAAGTCGAGCGGGACGAGCACTCGCACCAACTGGAGCACAGTCTCTCTCTCTCTCTTTCCTATCCCTGGGTGCCATGCGCCAGCCTTCTGAACACTCTATAGTTCTTACCCTTGCCCATCTACTCCCATTTGGCGCATTATTGCGACGCGCTTTCATCCCCATTTTAACGCGACAGCGTTAAGGGACCCGTGTCGCAGAAAAGCCGGTGTCGTCGGCGTCACGGCGTTGGCCGTGAGCGAAAAATCCCTCCTCTCCCTGCTCCTCCTCGCAATGTACGCCACTGCCCCAACAGATAGCGCGCGACGGCAGCGCCTCCCGCTCGTCTCGTTCGGGCGCAGTGGGGCCGTGCGGGCACGCAGGAATCACGCGGTGAGCGGCGAACAACGCAGCGCACATCCAAAGCGCGTTCACCACGAAGCTTGCGGCTTGCTGCCCGTTCGTTCGGCGCGGAAGCTATGCTGGCGTTCGTGGCATCGGGTTTGTCGAGAACGATGTGCCGACGAACTACGACTGCAACTTGAGCCCCGCGCGTTTCGGCAAGGCGCCTGGCAGCGCTTCTACGTGGTTTGCCGCTCCGCGCGCCCGTTTCACCGTACGTAGCAGAGCGATTTGTCTAACGGCAAGGCGTCGCGCCGAACGGGCGATGGCGTTCCGTGGACTCCCTGGCAGTGCTGCAACACGCTGTCGCGTTCCACTCTCAAAGGCGAAGCTTAAGCGTCCTCCAATTTTTAATACCCCATTTGCTCGTATCTGATGTCTTTGAATGTCAACGCGACGTGCTTTTGTAGCATTCATGCAAACGCGGCTAATGGTGTGGTAGACCGTGCAACAGTGCCGGCTCGTTTTCACAAGTAAACTGTTTGGCGTGATGGCAGTGACTATTGGCTGACGTCTCGGTTATTACACACGAGCAAAAACAAACAAATAGACAGACGGAGAAAATGCGCGAAGACCTGGCCTCGCCGCGTCCTACTTTCACTCGAAGTGTTTACCAGCAGCCTCAGGGGAGACCTGGAAACGCAGGCTGGCACGCGCTGTAAGGCGAAGTCCACTGCAGAAAAAGCGCAGAGTGCCACAAGCGCTTGACGCCGTACTCCACTGTCCAGCGAAGCGCAGCGTGTCGTGACGCGACGCCAGCGCGCGCGCGCGGTGCAGCGCTCAATGAGGCGCGACCAGTGCGCGCCCCAGTAGCAACACAGTTCGGCGCATTGTGCGCTGCTCGCCTCGCAAGGCGGGCGAAAGAAGGCGGCCGCAGGCGGCGCGCGCGCCGCCGCCGCCGCGGGGTTTGCGCGCGCCCCGCCGTCGATGCCGCAAGAGTCGCGCGACAGAAGGACGCGCGCTTTGCGGCGTCGGCGCACGCCCAGAGCCGCGCAGGATTTCCTGCCCGCCCCTAATGAAGCGCGCTCTGCCGAGCTTGCGCAACCAATAATCGCCCCGCGTGTCTGCGCGTGTGCCGCCGCGCATGGGTCGGCGCTCTGCCGTCCGGGCCGACCGTTTAATTGGAAACTGGCGCCAGTTGAGGATGTTTACAAGCGACTCTCCGCAGCTGGTCTCGTGCCCAGTGACGACGACGCGGGCCACCTCGCACGCTGGCCCGTCCCAGGTACCGTTGGGCCGCGGAGAAAGCGCACAACACGAGCCGCTCCCCGCAGCGCGCGCGGCGTCGCAGGGCGCGGACCGACTAAACACGCGCGTCCCTCTTGAGGTCGCGCATACCGCTAAAGTCTCGAACAGCCCACGTGGTTAACCCAGATATCGGCGAATAAACTAGAAGAGGATAAGTGCGTCGCATCGCGGTGCGTTAGCAGGTTCTCCCTATGCTGAATTGTGTGATGCCGCGCCTGCTACGCAAACTGGGTGGTACTACTTTGTGTGACTTTCGTTCAGATTCCAAGCTCCAGCATTATAAAACGGCAATAATATATATATATATATATATATATATATATATATATATATATATATATATATATATATATATATATATATATATATATATATATATATACCGCGTGTGTGTGTTGCCCAACTATGAATTTGAATGAATGAATGAATGTTTGGTTTGGTTCATGGCTCATGGGGGTTTAACGTCCCAAAGTGACTCAGACTATGAGAGGCGCCGTAGTGAAGGGCTCCGGAAATTTCGACCACCTTTGGTTCTCTAGCGTGCACTGACATCGCACAGCACACGGGCCTCTAGAATTTCGCCTCCATCGAAATGCGACCGCCGCGGCCGGGATCGAACCCGCGTCGTTCGGGTCAGCAGCCGAGCGCCATGACCACTGAGCCACCGCGGCGGCTATTCGAACGAATGAACGAACGAATGCGAGCTGTCGTTCTCCGCTCTGCGGAAGTAGGTGCACATAAGTACATATTCGACATCCGTACGAGGGGCCCGGCTGTCGCCTATGACCGAATCTCGGGGACGCCGTTCAATCACGTGCCTTTTGTCGTTGCGCAGCCCCCGGCGCGTGCCTCCGCGCAGCACTTGACGCGTTGGCACCGAGAGTGTCTCACTCGAAAGCCACAGCTACCGCTCAATCAAGCGGTTTCCACGCCTTCGCATTACGTTGACACTAATGAGCCATTACAGCCGCTTGGCTCGCGATCGCCTTTCGCGGAGAGGCCACCGAGGACCGCGTCAAGCACTTGATATTGATGTGGGCAGGAATCGGTGGGAGGATGTTTACCCAGGCGTAATACGCCGGCAGGCAGATACGATGTAGAGCCGCTTGACAGCGCGCTCTGTCTCGTGGAAGCTTATATAGTTAAGGGTGAAGAATTAATTCCTCCCAGGCGCGTGCGGAGCTCGTGTCTGCGGCACCCTTACGAAACGCGCAGATAAATAAGTTGTCTTCCTGCAACCGGCGCGTTCTCGACGAAGGTGTGGCTGTATGAGGACTCCACTGACAGCCTCATACGAGGCCCGCCAAATATGTAGCCCGTCTTAATCGCGTTTACCCGGGCCACCACAATCGCGTACGCCTCAGTAAGCCACGCAGTGGCTTCCCCCCTGTTTCGTTTACACATCTCTTGCACACACGCTGTTAATGTACAGGTCGTTTTTATGAAGCAGTCCTGAACAACCGACCGGGGTGATCGCTTCGTCCATGTCCTTGGTGCGCGAATTTCTTGCCGGTCTCCATGCCTAGATTTCATCACCGTCATCGACCATCGGTTGTCTTCCGTTCGCATTACGTGTCCATTTCTTCTTCTTGATTTCAGCCATAACTTAGCGGACGTGAGTTGTTCAAAATCTTTCAGCGTCAATCGCGAAAAAATTGACATCGCGAAAAAAAAAAGGAAGTAATTTGAGAGGCTGAATTTTCCTGTACGCTACGAGACGTTTCTCGATTAGCCAAGGGGGGAATATACGAATGGCGATCTGAGCAGCCCGAATACACGTCGACACGCTTGGAAAGTGCGAGTTGCAGTTCCGGTCGTAAAGGAGCCGGATGTGGTACTCGGAGTGCATGCCCAAGAGATGTCACGCATTCTGAGCTGTAACATTTGTAGTCCGGGTGCCGACGTCAGTAACAAGTTTTACGCGATCCCCGCAGAATACGCAATTCTCTGTCCGATAGCGGAAACCGACAGGGCTCGAAGCAGGTACTGTACGAAGTTTTCGCGTCCTTCGCTCTGTCCGCGCAATCCGCAGCAGGAAATTGCTACAGCGGCGTGAACTTGTTCTCTGCACAAAGCGGTCACGTATTCCTTTGTAGACATGCGGGGTCCGATTATATTTTTTTTCTGCCGTTTTTCAGCTCTTGCCTCGTGTCAGCGGACAAGGGTTGGACGACTGAACGGGAATAAGCGGAAGCCCCATGGTTGCGTCTACAGTCTCGCGAATTTGTGTCCGCAAATTGTGAACCGAATACGTTATCTGGCTCAAAAGAGTCACGCACAATGCAAATTATGGGCTCGTGCCAAGTTCAAGGTTCACGTTCGGCGCTATTCCCGTCTTTCTGTATGCCTTGTACGTCCTTGTGCTTGGCGCGCCGACTGTGCGGAAAACTCTACACGACGACTGCTGTGCACCGCTATCACAGCCTCCGGACCTCCTTACCACGGACATGCGCAACGTTAGCAAGAGCCGATATATTCTGCGGATGTCATACATGTTCTGAGCAGCTGATCAATTGCATTCGCATCAGATTTATTTTATTTTGAGTTAGACACAACGTTTGCAAGACTATTTACTACGTGTTTTAAGTCTATCTAATAACAAAAATTGTTTCTTTGTTTTTGTAAGCACACAACCATGACCAGAAGTTCAAAAACCAGATAATTATGTGCAGGAAATAGAGCAATAGTATTGTTAGGCAGGCAGGAGCATAAGATAGAGAGCGGGAAAGAGAGAGGGAGAGAACAACTGAGTAAGATCTTCCGAGGAGTTCGTTCCGATCAGGAGTTAAGGCAGTCCGCTGCTCAAGTTCAGTACTGGCACAGAAACCAGATGGCATATGGAAGACCGCATGATTTGGCATATCGGATGGGTATCACGAATTGTCATCTGAAAGCGATAAACTCGGGGCGCTATAGGTGCCAAATGAAGTGGGCGGTTCTTGACATCTCGATCGGGAAATTATATGCAAGTGGTCGAAGGAACGTTTGCCCAAAAGTTGTGGAAAATCAACACGGGAGGCTTGCTCGTCTGAGTGCTATGCGACCCCGCACAAGTCCAGCGCTGCAGTTTGGAAAGAAAGATTCAAAAAACCGCTCTTGGAAGTTTGACTACGGAGAGAACTTCTACACGCTTCCGCCAACGCTCCACACACTTATGACCCTAGTAAGTAAAGTCCGCCCCAAAAATATCACATAATCTCGCGAATAACGCGGGGAACTAAAGGGGGATTTTAGGGGTTCAGGCAAAAATTTGCATCCCTGCGGCTCACAATAAGATTCGGTTCACTGTAATCGACAAACTCGATTTTCGAGGCGTCGGGAGTTCGGGATAGGCAACCACTTTTCCACGCGCCCAGCATAATTAATCAGGCCGCGTTTTCGCAGTCGGCTCTCTCGCAATACCTGCGATTTCTCGGAAGAGATAACGGGAAGTGCGCGGGCCAGCGGTTCCGGCATACAGCGGGAGCGCCACCGGTTGATTAGGACCGGTGGACCAGTCGTCCCAATCGCCGCGCGTCACCGGCGCGTGCCGGGTCCGCGCGAGCGTGAAAACCGGTCAGCGTCCCGGCCGCTGGTCAGAAGGCATCAGCGGCCCCAGAATCCGGCAGCGCCGCAGGGACAGCGCCCTTCCAGGAGGAGGCGCAGTACCGGCTCCATCGGGTCAAGGATTGCATCTTCGCGCTTATGAATTATTCCCGCCGCAACGCGCGCACGCGGGACCGACTCGGAGCCGCGCGGTGCCCAGCACGCGACTGCCTCCGCCAGAGGCGTCAACCCCGGAAACGCGCGCAGGGGATCCCCCCCTCCGCGAGACGGCGCGGGAGGATCCCGCTAATGCGCTCGCGCGCCTTGCAGTTAAATGCTTCGCACCGCCGCGCACTATCGGCGAGGGCTTTACGCACGCACCACCGCGTCTTGGTTGAAACTCCCGCTTGTAAGTCACAATGCTCGCTGTGAAGCGTCTCAGCTGAATCTGCCTGGCCCCCAAGGCGCGCAAAATAGATTCGCGAAATGATGCTCTACATTTCTGTGAGCACAGTCCCCCGCACGAACCAAGAGTGCTTCTTCTTGCTAGACGAGTGCGCAGTGCCCAGTTGTCCGCGGGCTGCGAATGCTGGGAACGCGCCTCCCGTCCAATCTTGACCGAAAGAATTAAGACGGAGCGGCGGCCCTTCTTCCTGCATTCTCATTTGCGGTAAACGCGGTAGACCAGTCGGGCTTCCCCGCGGCCCGTCAGCAGCGATGCTGCCGCGTGCGGCTTCGTGCCACTCCCTCCGACCGCTGCTCTTGCGCGTACATCTTGCTGCCTCCTCGCAGTGTTTATACGCCGAGCTCTCCAAGCTGGCTTTCTTTTCCCCCCTGACGTCCATTTGTTTCGCTGCCCACGAATGAAGTGGGGACTGCGTTTTATCAACCTTTTTTTTTTCAGGAACGTCAGCGCGAAAGTCGTGCTGGCGTGATTTCTTTTCGTGTCCCGTAAAAATGACTTTTCATGGCGGCTTCTTCAACATCCCTTCGTGTTTCTCTTCCATTTTTTTTAATTAAAACGTAAATAGACTGTTAACGCTGCCAAAGATAGCTAGCTGCGTTTGTTTTCGCAGAGAATTGTGACTGTGGAAATTAAAATGAAGGTCACAAAGCCGAAACTACAACCAAAGCCGATACCGGTAACGCAACACGTGTACTGCTTTTGACTGTCAGGCAATGCATGACGTCCGAAGCTTGACTCTCAACAGTTGATTGTGGACTTATGAGGAACGATAGAAGACGAAGACTGGTTTTCAACGAAAAACGCGAGCGCTGTATTCTATGAGCCGGACGACAGAACAATCCTATACCAACCACATGCTGTTTTCGTCTTTCGCCATCGACTCAAACCGTTCCATTACACCACAATCGCCGGGAACGTGCCAGTCAGCGTGGGAAACGACAGACTAGAATAGAGTCGAAAGAATCGAATCCTGTTACACTGGGACAGCGCAGATTATCATTCACGCCCAGCGTGCTAGCGGGACGACAGTTTTCCAATTCACGGCGCAATTCGGCGCTCTTGGTCGACGCAACCGATACCAACCTCGTCCTGCCCGCGACGGAGCACACGCTTATGTCGACCATGCTCGGGTCCCACGACGCGCAGGTGGTCCGAGCACGTGGCAACCCCCAAGCAGGGAGCTCGCCAAGCTGGGCGGCAAACGCTACAGGAGGGAGCGCGCAGCACGGTAGCGGCGGGGAAGAAGGTTTGCTGTTCCAGGGGGTCCCCCCGATTGAAGAAGCTGCCTCCTCGAGTGTTGAAGGACCCCCCTGTCAGCGCGCGGCCTAGGTGGGCGCCCTGAAGGAGGGGAAAGCGCCGGCCCGCGTGCAGCAGCCCGGCGCTGGGCACTCGCCGCAGCGACGTGTTTGATCGCGCGGGCCGCGACTGGCCGAGGCAGCCTGCCAAGGGGGGCTGAAACGAGGCAGACACCGAGACGGCAAACCGGTTCTCCTCTTGGGTAGAGACGGCGATTAAGAGAAGTTTGGAAGCTCGTGTAACACACACGCACGGGACATTTGGCAACTTTGGTATGTCCACTGACACCTCCGGTGGGACACCCTTCCGCACCCTTCCTTCTCCGCTGTCGCTCCTCCCACGCACCGCGACGTCACGAGTGCGAACCGTTTCTCGAGCGCCCTCGGCCGGCTGTCGACAGAGTAGCGAGACAAGTCGCGTCGAAAAGGGCGGCGAGAGACTTCTCGGTTTCGCAAAGGTTGGATGCTTGGGGTTTTGAAACCGTTCTCGCCCAAGAGGTCTCAGAGAGCTGTCCGCGCCCACGTTGTTGAGCGCAAACAAACGCCTTCACCCGTCAAGCGATCCGCCGCTCGCGCAACTGGTTTCAATTGCAACGCGCGAGGAAGGGTCGAAGGTCGATCTCTTGCGCGTCGCGACCCTCCGCGTACTCTCGTACGAAAGAGTTCCCTTTTGTGGTTCCGTGTCATAACAACGTAAAGGAGTGCAACACTGCGCTCCACGCAACTTCGTTTCCAGCTGCGCTCTTCAATTTAAGCTTCAGTTTTGGCCCCTGCGCTATATTCACTCTACCCGTAGTGATGCTTGATTACACACCGTAAATCCAGCTGCAGTCGTGATCAAAAAATTAGGGGGACATTCAGGCTCCGCCATAAGGGGATGACGCGATAGCGTTAATGGTTATTTGCTACTTTATTTCTTCATTAGTAACTCTTAATTACACGCACTAATTAGCACGAATCAGTAGGCATATTAAGACCACATTATACACCACAAGACACACAAGGTCTCCCTTTAACCAAGTCGGACGAACGTGTCTCAATTGCCTATGGGTAACGTGTCGAACTCGCAACCTCGGAGTCGCGGGTTCGATTCCCAACTAATTACCCCAGTCTTCTGTTCAGCAAATGTAATGTACTTTACAACCTTACAAGTCATAATGACATTTCAGTCTTGCTACGACTGCACAGTAACGATTTAACTCCAGTTTTACTGAATTTTATTCCACAGCTCAACGTGTGACGTCACAACCTCTCGACCGATCCTAAATTAGTGTGACAACGCGCACGGCTTTTCTTCCGAACGTCCGCTCTAACGCTGTCGAGTTAAAACCTTTTCACCAGAACCGCTTGGCATCTGCACAAGAAAGCAAACAGCTGATGTTCCACGCCGTGACCAAAAATCCCTCAGTTAGACCCAAAATTCCCTATTTCATGCTCTTTCTCCCTGCAATACCTTGAAAACTGTGTGTTTGGAAAAAGTGAGGCAATTTCGGTTCTACAAGCTCACTGAAACTTCGTAAAAATTGCTTTTCGCCAAATGTTACCTCTCAGGTTCCCTGCAATAGGGAAAATACACCGAATGGAACATCACTGCAGCAGCCTCTTGCGTTGCGTGCGCACCATTGACTGCTGACGTATACGGCGGGCACTCCTTTACGTGGGTGAGTCTGCCTTCATGGATTTCGCGTTTAGAAATCAAGTCTCAATATAACGAACCGGGAGTAAAGTGAACATCCGAAGCTGTGCCGTAAAAGCTTTGACCAAAGGTCACGGACTGCAGGAACTACGTCACAAAAAAAAAAAAAGAGCACACACTGGCCTAAACGGCCCTTTCGAGGTCGCTGCCACAACCGTACACGGCTACTCGCATTAGCAAGAAAAGAGAGTTTGTATCAGTAGTCTCTATCGCCGGCACACATCGCGCGACGCAGCTGCCGCAAAGCACAGGGCACCCTCTCCATTTAAGAAACGCGCTGGACTCCCAAGTCTTCGCTACAGAAGATCGCACCATCTTTCATAAACGATATATTTAAGGCAAGCACGTAGCGCGACTCGCAGCCCTAGCAGGGCATACCTCGGTCAACATTGCGAAAGAGCGGGAGGCCCTTTACTGAAATGACCTTTTCCACGGGTCCTGCTGGCAACGGCGACCGAAAATGAAGCGTCCAGAATGCGGATGCGGCCGTCCGCTCGCCTTTCGTTGGGGCACAGAGTTATGCGCGAATAACGCGCGAATATCTGCGGGAGCGCGCGATCGGCCGAGATTCGAGCACGGCGGCAACCTCGCTCGCGTTCGCCCCGCGACCCTGACAGCGAGGGAGGAAGGTCACTGGACGCTGCACGCACGCATCCCGGGCCGGCTGCCAAGCGCCCCTGCGCGCGGGGGCCGTGAAACTTCGCACCTTCGCCCAACCCCCTGGCGGCGACTGCAGCGGAGCTCGCCTCAGTCCCCGCCGCAGACAGGCATCATGAGGTTGGGCCGTCAAAGACGACGCGCGTATAGTGGAAGGCTCCGCATTAATTTCGACCGCCTAAGCCTCTGCAGCGTGCACTGACATGGCACAGTGCACGGGCGTCGTCTGCTTTTCGCCCAACTGCCAAGAATAGTGCGCAGGTGTACGCGTAGCCGGAAAGTTCAGCTAGCACACTGCGTCGAATCCAAGGAGCGCTCGATTCCAAGCGTGTTTCGCGGTTCTCCTTCTCAGCGGTCATTCGTTTGTTGTTTCCCCGCATCTGCTTTCAAAGCCAACAGCCCTGCGCTCATTCGCGCGCTTTGTTTCTGCCGTTTAGATCAACGGCTAAAAGCGAGCGGAATCCGCTAGCTCGAGGGCAGCTGGCTGCTTTCTTTGTGCTGGGGCTGCTCGCAAACACGCTCCGCGGTTCGTGCGCACACAGCGAGTGACAGACAGCCTGGTGCCCCGACGGCGCTCGTGCCAACGCCGACCCGAGCCTAGTCCTACGCCGGTGTGGTCGCGACAGGCAACAAAGAGGCCGCCGCCGATTTATTTACGATCCCGACCCCCAAGGTTATTAAGAATGGCCGTACAAAGGGAGCGACCCGCTGATTGCCGTCCCCACACGGCGCGCCAAAATACCAAGTTCAGCCGGATAGCGTATCACAATGGGAACTACAGATCTTGACGTCAGCCTGCGCAAATCGGTGCCCGGCGGCTCCCGCGCTCGAGCTGCCGTCGGTGGGGCCGACGCTCCCGACTCGCCGTCGGCGCGCTGCTTTGTCCTCGAGGCGGTGCGCCAATGACGCGCGCTTTTCTCCCCGGTTCTTCATTACTTGCTATATGGGGAATATCTCGCACGATAGTCAATCTATACATTTCCTTCGCTTTCAGATCCTTTAATTATGCGCATTAGAGACTGCCGACGAGGTAAGGGGTAGCGTGAAAATTACTTTTGTTAAAGGAACAAAAACTGGGCACCAAAGGACGCCGCGGGTGAAGGGCCTTAGTTGCTACTTAGCATTGCGCGCTTCGCGGAGGTTTCACTTGCTTTAACTACGCAAGCACCCTACTCTGACGGCACTGAAATTACTGTTCGCGTGCGAAGAATATGGCTTCTCTTGCCGCAGCAGTTTCAAACGGACCGGCATTTCGTCGGCTTATGGTATTAGTACTGATTAAAGACAGTGCTGACTCTGCGGGTGAGTAGTTAATTTCTCGCCTAATGAGTAGCAACGACTGCATTTCGATTTGCCGGTTTCGCAGAATGATCTTCTTCCTGGTAAGATTTGCTAGGACGCTATCGGAAACGTCATTATACGAGGAAATTTTTGATCATTTCATCGCGACTTAAACCCGTTGTATCCTGTCTAGCGATGCAAGCGGTCTGTTTCCTTTAGCGCCAGCAAATTTACGTGGTCTCCGATAGCGAGTGGCTCAACCTCCGGCATGCAGTCTTGGTGTGTAGTTCTGTTTCTTACTGTGTAAGTGTACAACAACTCTCATCGTATACACAAGCATCTGAATGATTAACTGCCCGTTACTGGGCATACTCAGTAGTCGAGTTCCGATTTGGTTACTTACTTTCTCTTTTTTTTTTACTGAAAACCATTGCATGCACTCAACGCAGTGATGACAATGGCCATGGTCATGACGACGGCAACTTTGGTCGTCTCGGACTTAAAATTCACATCTTTCTTTTATTAAAATAAACTCTCTTCATGGGGATTATCAGTAGGATAAACATTCGGTAGAGTATAAAAACGCCAAAAGAAGGTAGTCGGGTCAGCGCAATAATAAACACACTTTTGGCATTCCCTTTATTTCCCCATCTCTAACCTCTTGGGGTAACACACTGACATTATAGACTGCTTTTGCTCTACAGTGGTGCTCGCAAATATATATACCTCGACAACCCGAATGTATATTAGCTAATTAGTTAATAATCAGGCTTCGAAGAGAGATATACTCGTGCCAGAAACCTAACTGAAGGTTATTTGTTTGCATCTAAAAAGAAACAAAAAGTCTGGACACATTTGTGGGCAATGCAGCCACTCTGCATGAATAAAAGAGTTTCTAATGTATCCCTTTAGCGTCTCGCTACTTTTCGTTTCGATAGCAGACGCCATATGCGAACAATTTCCCGAGTCTGTTCGCGCTCCTCGACCAATTTTTTTCTTCTCTTTTCGCTCACTCACTCGCATTACTGACCTTTAAAACTCATCCCACTCAAACCGTATCCCGTGCACGTGGAACGTAACGAAGTTATTCACTCTTTCTTCGTATTTGTGCGCTGTTTGTCTGTGGTGGCCGCTACTCCCTGTCGCAGAGGTGTGAGCAATAATTGTTAATAATTGTTTTTTTGGGGAAAGAAAATGGCGCAGTATCTGTCTCATATATCGTTGGACACCTGAACCGCGCCGTAAGGGAAGGGATAAAGGAGGGAGTGAAAGAAGAAAAACGCACGCATGCTTCCGACTTTTCGCCCAGACTTTCACTTTTCAAACAACAAGGCTCGTCGCTGATGAAACGGCGCCTTCTTTTTTTTCTTCTTTTTTTTTCAAACTTGCTTCAGCACTGCGGCAACTTGGGCAAACAAGCAAGCTAGATCTGTCTCAGGAACGAGGAGAAAGAGACCCAACTGTCGAACTTGCGGTGTGCCATAAAATCGCATGGCTACGAAAACTCGGGGAACAGGAAGTCATCAGTCGGCATCCCAGCAAAAGGGGGGGGGGGAGGGCAAGGGCGAAGACAACGGCCCCCCTCCGGATACGATTGTAGACGTGGGAAGAGAGGAGGAGGAGAAGGAGGAAGGCAGCAATTAACTCGTCCGCTTCACGGCCCCGTAATCGTGACAGCGTGTAATTTGCTCCAAGTCCGCCAAGCACGCTCCACTCAGGCGCAGAGTATACGCGTCGCTTTTAAGCAATCGCTGCGGCTCGCACCCAAGCGTAAGCTGCCGTTACCGCGGCCAGTACAGTTTTCACTGGTTAAGAGAATGCGTTGGTTGGACCGCGTGTTTACGAAAACAGTCACAGGACGCTTACGACTATGTAACGCGAGATTCAACGATAGCTGTTTAGGGCGTTTAGTCACGTGACCACTGGTGCACTGGTCACGTGATGCACCCCTGCACTGGCTGGCAGGCGGCTGTTCCAAACAGAGCCAACCGTAGGCTTATGCGACCCAGGTTGACCGTGACGCAAGGTCATGTGACATTAAAGGTCACATGACGTAATGTCACGTGACCGTGACATTAACGCACCCACCGGTTACGCCGACGGCGACGCGGAAGCCAGGGACGGGGGACTAACAGCCATCGCTGTAAGTAAGTATCGCGGCCAGGACAGCAGGAGTACGTACACTATTCCCCACTAGAGCAGCGCGAGGGACAAGAGGGAGACAAATTTCAAAGCGTTTCTGGCGTTCGAGCATAATTTTGTGCCAGAGTCTCAATCGCGACAGGTCCCCTCTTTAACCATGCTAAGCGCACTCGACCTGTAGTTTAAGTGCTCGCGAAATGCGCAATCTCCTCTTTCCTGCCTTATCTCTCTCTTTCCCAATCTTCTTGGACGACCCATCGCCGACCTGACGGTGCAGCGTGAAATACGTGCAGTAACGCTTTTACTGCACGATAATAGCCTCGCAGTCATTCCTCTTTAGTACTGCGCTTTTTCTTCCCAGCTTTATTCGGCACACCTCAGTACGCTGAGCTGAAAACTCTCCTAATGTTGCTCGGATAGCTCGAGTATGAAAGTTGCGACGACACTCACTAAAACAAGGCGTACAGATTAGTGAATCCTTCAGTTCAAACAATTACTTGAAAGTCACGAGAAAACGAGCTTTATTTGCGGAGAAGCGAGAAGTGTAAAAAGTTTAGAAAGTATATATGTGTGAGAACTGGTTAAATATCGCGTATTCCACTGCTGGCGATACTCGTACATGGAGACAAACTGTTGCACCCCTCGCTTTTTTTTTTTTTCGAAAGTGAGCTGCGCAGATTTCAACACATCGGTGACACTGTGAAATGACGTTTCTTGTCCTACCTGATCGGTCACAATGAAACGGCGTTGCACTCTCATGCTAAAATCTTGGGAGGCCATAGAGGCGCCGCTTGCAGCCCTAAAACGACGGCCACAGGAGATTCCCCCCCCCCCCCCCCCCCCCTTTCAGCAAGCTTGGCCGCTGTTGGCCTCGCGGAGGGAAACAAGACGGCAACCCCGCGAGAGACGCCCGGCGCCGCGACTGTGCCGCGCGGAACGTTTGTTCGCGACCCGCCACGAGGCCCAGACTTGGCTCCACGTCCAGGCGGGGCTCTAAATCACGGCCTCTCGGCGACGAACACGTGCACGGCTCCATACAGCCAGCGGGGCGCGCGAGACAATGCCCCTGCCGCAGCCAGCTCGCCGGTCAAGGTAGGCAAACATGCCCACGCCGCCGCTGCTGCCGCGCCGGCCCGGGCCTGCGACCGCGGACGGAAATTGGAGCTGCACGCTGGGCCCAGCGACGCGCCCTCTCAAGCGCTAGTGAACCCCCCCTCCCTCTTCTCCTTCTTCCAATCGGTGTCACCGTCGAGAAGGTCCGCAGGCCTCTTCTCTTGCCTCTTGCGTGCGGCACGGAACCGGCGCAGTGCTCTCCTAATCACGGAATACACACTCGGTTGTTACGAATTGCCGCCTTGAAAAGCGTAGCGCCGCTGCACAGGGACCGCACTCCTGCCCTTTCCTTTCCCTCTTCCCCTACTGACCTCCTCCTCTCCTCGGTCATTTTAATCTCATTCCTGCGCACAGTGCCGCTGCGGTGATCTCTTCAATGGAGGCAGTTACAGCGCTGCGCTCCCCTCTCTTCATGACCCTCCATCCACTTCCATCCCCTCCCGTAGCAATAACCACTACACACACAAGCACCTTGAAGCGGCGGCAGCTCCGACAGCGCGTCAGTGGATGAAAAAAAAAAAAAGGCAAAAACGAGCGCGTGTCCTGCTGTTTGTACACGCATTAGGGAAGAACCCCTGCTCAACCCCAACCTTCGCGAGGAGTGAGACTGGAAATTGCAGCTATGTCAATAAAATGTGTACGTGTCCAGTGCGCTTGAGAGAGCCCTCCACCGAGTAAAGGTTCTCCTAAATACAATGAACAAGCATCGTTCCCGTTTTGACCTGTCAATTTGCCTTCGCCCTGCCTATCACGTCGCACATCTATCACAGAAGGCTCCATCACACACAAGAACCGTGTGCACTTAGGCTGAATGCAAAGATTCTAGCGGTTATTTCACGACTAGAAGGATTGCCGAATGCTCTCAAAGCGTGGAAGCCAATAGCAGCGTACCACATATTGAAGCATCAACTGCACCTTGCAAGTGAAATCACGCAACTTTACCTGCAATTGCCTTTGTAAAGTAACGGAATTACAGTGGGTATAACGAGGTAATGCAAACAGGAAAATAATTTATGCTATTACGATGGATTCTAATCAGTCTTTCTGGGTCATGTCCGCGTGTCTCTATGAAACTTTATGGTGCCCACTGGTGCGTACAGGTATCTCCATAAGGGGAAGCCGACGTCCATGGTAGCGCCTCTTGACGTCTTCGGGGCAGCAGGGACCAACAGGGGACAAAATCTGCGCGCCCCTCCCTCATGACGATTAAGAGGGCCGCTTCCCCCCCCCCCCCCCCTCCCCCTTGTGCACCCGCGTCATGGTGCGTAAAGAGAACGTAGTTCGTCGTCATAGTCGGACCCGAGTAAAGTAATATTCGCATATTATAAACGTGTGAACCTTGAAATGCAAAAAGAAAGAAAAAACAACATTAAGTTAGTATTCAAAACTAGGAATCATTGGCGCAGCCCTAAAGTTTTGTATCGGGGCTGAAGTGAAATTTTATGCTTCGCACACCCACACTAACTAAACTAAAACGGGAGTTCAACAACATCAGTAAAATAAAATGAAACGTTTAGCAGGCGATTATCCCCGACAGCGAGGAGAATGCTCACACACGCTCATTGCCAGAAGTACCTTGCTCGACAAGCCCCCCTCGGAAGTAGAGCACAGCGCACCCTGGGCCCAGTGCGGGTGGGGAGGCCCCGTGCAGCCTGGGCATCACTGTACCGCGTAGCTCATCATCGCACCCGGGGGAGGGGGGGGGGGGGGGGGGGGGGGCGTTCCGCCTAGTTTATCCCGAGGCACGCACCGCGCTTTTTTAACTTGGCATGCGGCGAGTGTGCTTGGCGGGGAACTCTCCATTCACGGATCCCTTTCACACCCTTCCAGCAGGCGCGCACCTTTATCACCCGTAAATCTCGCGTTTATTCCGGCCATAAACTCCGGAGGCCACCTCAGACGCGTGTGCGCGCGCGCCAGCGGCACAAAGCGCCAAAGTGTTCCGGCAACAGCAGCGCGCTACGGGCGCCCGGCTACAACCTGAGCAAACAGGCCGGAAAGTGAACCGATTTTTCAAGGGCGCCTCGCCGGCCAAAGCTCGAGCCACGTGGCAACGACCTCTCCCCCGCTTTCTCGGCTTTCGGTGTCGGCGGCCAGCGGGCGAACGACCGCGTCTCTTCCCTCGTCTCTCGCCGATCGAACGGAAGGGAAGAAAGAAGTTTCCGCTCGGAAGAGAACTTGTCACCAGCTGGGCTAGTGTCGACACGCGCGCTATGTAAACGCTGAAAGACACGCGCCTATGACGAGAGTCCCATTTCACTGTCGCCATTTTTATTCCCTATATATACCACCTAATTTTCTCAAAATCGGAAGTTTTCGCTAGAGAGAAGTTTGGTCGCTGAAGAGTGCTCCGCAATATTATGTCCGAAATCTCATACTAGGACAATTTCATTCCAGCCAACACGCTGCACCTTGGAGATGGAATGGGATCGATCGGAATGGTGGGCGCAGTGACAAGTGTTGGAAACGATCATTTTCGGGCTTTTTGGTGTTAAAAAAACACGCTCTGCAGTACAGCTGCTATCACGCCAGTCGCGCCATTGGGCGCTCCATAAGACGACGCACAGCGGGCTAGTCGAATGTTTTCGCAAACCTCGAGGCTGTCCATAAATTACTTTGTTTATGCAATGCTCCTGCTCTATGTAGGCGACCGAAAATAACACCTCTCTGCTCCATTTCCTTTCGCACAACATGTAGCAGTTCTTTTTTTTTTTTTAATCCTCGCTCAATTCACGTGGTACACCCTGTATAGCAGAGTATTGTCTCTATCCTAGACGCTATCTTCACAAAAATAGTGCATTACCGCATCTCAATATAATGCTGCGTCGTAATAGATTGTTTGGATCTACTGACAACAGAAAACGGAAGTCGTTACAGCCTACTACTCTATTAAAACCGCTGCTGTGGCCTAAAGTCGGCAGTGAACATCCGCCCACATTCAGGACCGCCGCACATAATTCCTCCACGACAAGAAAGCAGTCCGTTGTTAAAACTTTTCTTGTTACTTAGACAAGAAGGTATTCACAAGGAAAAAATTATAAGCTCTAGAATTCTGATACCAGCTGGCTTGTTTAATAAAGTGAAACATTAAAAAAGCTGATTTCGCTTACTGCTGCTGATTAGTTGGCGGAGCAATACAGGACGCCTCGGACCATGGCCCAGTATTAACAACTCTTTTTTTTTTTTAAGCTGTATCCTACCTTTTTGTTTATGGTTGCTCGAGCATACGCCTCGTACGCGGAAGGTGCGGTTTTCGATATCCACTGCCGCTGGGTGCCCACCGGTTTTCCAATGGGCACAAGTTTTCCCATGACCTGGCGAAAATGAGCTTACGAACCCACCTTGTGCGAACAGTGGAGCTCTTTGACCAAGCTTCCTCTTGCACCATTAAAATTCATTACTCTTATGAAAGGAAATTTGGGCGGGGACGGAAAACAACAACAAAAAAGAAATGCAATCCCCAGCGAACAATTCAGTGCAGCTGAGAATCCTGCTACAAGTGTTGCCAACTTTTCGTCCCCACCAAAATGAGATCAGTATAGTAGGATGGATGGATGGATGGATGGATGGATACGGTGGAACCCTTTAAATCGGGCGGTGGCTCAAGCCACCTAGCCATGACTTGTGAAATTTTACTCTTGTCTTGATTTTAGCCACCAATCAGATAACCTTCGCTTGGTTACTTCTACCCGCTTAAAATCTACTTTCCCTTCACTGTCCTTAAACCCCAATGCCTTGGATAAATCAGCCCCGCTGCTTTCCACTGTAGGGTGAAGCCCTTTACAGAAAAGTATCAAGTGTTCAGCCGTTTCCTCCTCCTCTCCGCACGCAATGCACAACGTGTCTATCTCGTGGTACCTGACTCTATACGTCTTAGTCCGCAAAACTCCAGTCCTGGCCTCAAACAACAAAGAGCTTCCCCTACAACTATCGTAGATATTTTCTTTGGCAATTTCCTGCTTACAAATCCTGTATGTTCCCAGTGCTGATTTCGTCAGCATCCCTGTTTTCCACAGAGCTCTCTCTGTTTCTTGAACCTTTTTCTTAACCGATAATTGCTGATTTGCCCCCCTACTGCCGTCCAGATATTTGCTTGTCAATTTTCTAGTTCGCTTTCTCCATTTCGTGTCAACATTCCTTATATACAGGTATCTACGTAGCTCGAAACAGCGCCACCTTGCGGTGTGAGCACACTGCTGCTCTATTTTTAGTCTTAGTGGACTGACACAGGACACCCCGCGATAGCCGGAGGCGACCTCAGAACTGACTCGCCAACAAGTGCAGCGTGCTTTAAGGCTCAAATTGCGGAACCTCCCCACCCCGCGCGTCGCGTAAGAGACGAGGCAACATACGAACACCTTGCCCCGCGGCCATCTCCGTTTTTATCTCTAATCCTCGCCACAACTTAAAAGAAAGTCCCCCATGCCACGCCGCGATTGGCCCGGCCAGGCCCGAGACACGTGCCGTACGGCCTCCGAGAGCCACCCGGAGTGATGGAAGCGGCGGCTTCGCCCAATAAATCCAGCCCGATAACCCCGACGCGACCGGCCGGTAGTGCAGCTGCTGCTGCCTCTGGGCGCCACTCGTCCGGTATCCAGCCGGGTGCGCGAGTCGGTGCGATGTCGAGTGAAGTGCTGCCGCCGCCGCAACGGCGTCGCCGCCCGGGCAACAGCGCCGCGGGCGTCCGTCAGCTCCGGTATCGCGGTGGCCGCCGGTAGCGGCAAACGTTAGTCTTAGCGGCGCCGTCTCGAAGGCCGGTTGTTGACTGCTTCGCGGGGAGACCACGGGCCCGGGCGACAGCGCCCTGCTGCTGCTGCTGCTGCTGCTGCTGCTGCTGCTGCTGCTGCAGCGCGGATATCGCGGCGAGCAACGCGGCCGGAGCCTCAATAAGAACGCCGCTTCGTACCTTTCTGCTCGCAGGTCACGTAGTGCTGCTCACATATGCGCGCTGTCTGGGTGCCGAATGGCACCGCTTCCGATCGGGCCCGGAGTAATTTAGGATCGTTCAATGCACCCAGGAGTGTTCATAAGCGCAGTCCTTCGCCGCAGATTAAGAAACAATGACAACCGTTGTAGGGAGAGAGGGCGCCATTCTATGTTCTTGCAAATGCGCGCGCCAAAATCTCGCAATTCGGGACGCGTGGTGTGCTCGTCCCCTCAGAAGCGTGTGCAGCCAGGCTCGGTGACCATGCTCGCTACCTCGGGATCTTTAACAGGCAAAGCACCTAACGTGCTGTTCTAATGCAAGCGGCTAATGCACTTCCCCTCAAGTCTTGCGTCCCTTCTGTGCAGCCGTACTTTATCAGCTGCGTTAAACTGTCCGATATGCTTCCAGTGAGCTGTAACGCGCTTAATCCTGGCTTGATCTGCGATTTTACCTGGCCTTTAAGAGCGTTAGTTAGCTCTTACTCATGTTTCGAGGTTTCGTTGGGTCTGCTACCACTCTGAGATCATAGCGCCATCTGTGGCAGCAACTAGAAAGCAGCATATCACGCATGGAAACTTGTAGCGCCATCTACAATCGCACTGTAGAAACAACCATCTGCCGCTTGCCAATGATGACGTCTCGGTGCAATATGGTGGATAGGGATGGAAGTATGTGAGAATGACGTCAGGGGACGAAATGGCAGCATAGTTTCGGTTCCTCGAATCCAAGATGGCGGCCATTAAAATTGGTTGTGCTCTCCCATCTCTTTCCCCCCTCACCCCCAAAAATATCGTACAACGGGAGGGAGACTGTCCCGTTACGGGACCGATATATATATATATATATATATATATATATATATATATATATATATATATATATATATATATATATATATATATATATATATATATATATATATATATATATATATATATGTGTGTGTGTGTGTGTGTGTGTGTGTGTGTGTGTGTGTGTGTGTGTGTGTGTGTGTGTGTGTGTGTGTGTGTGTCAGTCTGTCTGTTGTTGCCAGGAAGAGAGAAAAGGAAAGTGCACAGGCCTGCTCACTGGCTCTAGCCGAGCCACAATCGCTACCACGTGCAGATAGTAGGAGAGTTGAAAGATGGGATAGAAAGACAGGATAGTAAAGACGGGCTAAAGACAAGGCCGATCCCGGAGGTAGTGCAATACCGGGCCAACCGGTGGCGGGAGTGAAGCAACCTTCAAACTCTCCGCCACATTTCCAAAAATAAGTCCAATTGGACCCGTAACAGATATTCTACGGGGTCCGGACATTCGCCATGATATATGTGCATACATTCGTTCTGCTATATATATACTCGGACAACAAGGGGCACCCATCCGGGGGCAGTTGTGTACCGAATTTGGTATGCAAATAAATCCCTATGGGTTGTGGTGTAGAAATAAAACCACAATTAAATAATAGGTAAACACTGTATACAAACAATTACTAATTGCTTCTTCGCTTTCTTCATCTAGTAAACCAAACAGCTAACGCCCGTTACTTAAACGTCTTCCAGACGGTGGCGGCCTTTTTTTGGAGATTCGAGCGAAAGTCGTACATAACGACCGCACCATTTAAACGGAACGGATACAGAAATGGGATGCCAACCACACCACGTGGCAGTGTCAAGGAAACACTCTATTGCCACCACAGTGTCATTCGATACGGCATTAAGAATTCTTGATTGTGACATTCCGCGACACGAAGGTTATCCCTGAGAGGAAAGCTAAAAAGAAACAAAGGTCCGTGCTTCGCCTGATGGTACTATGAAAACACCTAGGAAAGAGACAGATACGAGTAATTAAGAAATTAAGAACTATTTGTCAAGATGTCAAGCTGTGTTCAAACAGCTTTTTCTCCACCCTCCCTTTTCACTTTTTGTGTGAAATAAAGAATGTTGTGTTCTGTATTTCACTGACAACTTCTCTTGTAAAATGCCCCTACACCTCGAAACACACTGGCGTTAGTACGCGATCAAACTGTGAACAGTTTCACTTAATGCATACAACTCGGTCGAATGCGCCTGAAATCACGGCCCCAGTACTGGACGCATTTCAAAGCCAGCGCTGCAGAGGCTTGCTAAATGCTTCCAAAGCCTGCTTGCATTACTTTTCACCGATACGGAGCTGTGAGAAACAACAACCAACAAAACTCGTAGGCGATCCTCGGTGGTTCGTTTGAATGTGTTAGCATTTTCTGTTGCTGCTGATTCTGCTGTAGCTAATGCCCACTTATAAGGAATCGGTTATTCTCTAGTGGTTTCTTCAGATACAGTCACCGGTGGGGTTGTGAGACCCAGGTTACTCTTTCCGAACGACCTCTCGCGACCAATCATTACTTTAACGGCCACCTGCCAGGGTGGGCAGGTTGTGATGACGTCACAAGGTTTGCATTACGTCACGTGTGACGGCGGTCGCCATTACCACTCGCACAAACCCTTCTATAATGCTAACGCGTTGATAGAAATTTGTGAAAACAGCGCTCACCTTCGCAGTACGGGCAGCACTGTCCCTCCGGGGGATTCCGAGGATTCTTGCAGTTCACATGACAGTAGATCCTGGACTCGGTGATGACACCGGACTGCGAAGAAAGGTGCAGGGAGGAAAAAAAAAGACAGAGCCCACTGAGCGCGATAACCACGAGCGCAATCGAAGCCATTTGCAATTACAACAAAAAAAAAAGGAAGGAAAAGAACCAGCGGGAAAGAAAAAAGCGCAATAAAACCGAACAATGCACCGCGTCGGCGAACAGTTATTTTCGTTCCGCCATAACGAGAGCTCATAATTCTGCGAAAGCGTATTTCTTTGCAGGTCGAATTGGCGGGAGTGAAGACAACTCCAGGTTCGGGCATCCGACAAATAAATCACAAATTATTCATTTTGCCTGCAGAAAGTTAGCTTCGCAGGCAAACAAAATGCACAGTTATGCAATATTCAGAGCACGGTGAGGTTGCTTCCGTTTATATTTCGCCACACTCGGCTGCACTCGAGCAGCAGTACTTCACTAGGCCGGCGAGCCGCGCAGCCGAGGATCTCTGCGGAGCTCAGCACAGGGTTGCGTTTCCTGCCCCGGAAGCTTTGCTTCGACGGGACTAAAGGTGCCAAGAAAGTCTCGTGCGCTGAAACTTTCCTAAATTATTGCGAAACCATTTCTGCACCTGACGCTATAGCGTTCCTCCTCAGTGCCCGCGCGTGTTGCCCCCGATTAGGGAAATCAAAACCCTTATCTACCTTTGGGTGCGCTATGAATAATGCAGGCTTTGGAAGGTTTATCACTCAACTCAAACTGGATAATAATTACGATTAGCACCCACCTGAGAGCAAACGGCAACTTACAAAAGCTGTGCAGCTTTCTTTTGTCGCCATATATGGTTACTAAGCTCAGGCGGTTGTTACTTGTAGTTGTCTTTTTTTTTCTCCTTTGAAATCTACTCTTCTGCATAGGTGGGAGGGGAGCGCATTTCCCAAAACGCATGCTCGGACTAACATTCTCCAACTTTTCGCACTGCCGCTAACTTTTCGCAGCATTCATATAAGACTAGAGGTGAAGTTTGGCGCAAGTATGGGTGACGCTGCGACAGCCACATGGCATAGCCCTCAAACGCGCCACTCGGTGCGCGAGCTTTTGGGGAAGAAGAAGCGAGGCCCGAAGTTTTTTGCCGGCAGGGCGGTTAACGACCGGTCATTTGTGGGCGGCCCATCTTAATGGCTCCCCCCGCCTAATGGTATAAATCCAATTACACCTCGCGGGCTCGTGTCGATTCGGGCCGCGCACTGCGGGCTCCGGGAAGAGCCTTATCTGATTCGAGGGAGCACTCGGCCGTCCCCACCCGCTGGGGCTCGTCGGGACACCGCAGCTCGGGGCTCTCGGGGAACAATCTGGAGGCAGATACGTCCCGCCATTTGTCACGGCCCGAGAGGACCGCCGCCAAGCCATTCGAGGGAAATCGCCAGCGACGCCTTCAACCAGCGACGTCCGAGTGTTTATTTTCCAAAGATAGGCGAAGCCCCCGGGTGCCCCTCTCAGACGCATTCCTCGGCTACGCCTCATCACGACTGGAAACTTGTTTTAGAGAAACTCGACACTCGGGCCAAACAAAGAGTCGGCCGGAACGGATGGAGGAGGCGAAGAGGAGGATGGCATACTGCACTGCCACTCTAGACTGACTGCGTCCCCGAGCAAAGTCAAGGCTGACAGCCTGCTTTCGCCACCGCGGTCCCCAAGCGCCGTCTGCCGCGCTTCCCTCGCGCGCATTATCACACGCTGCTCCCGAGCAGGGCTTCGGGCTAGCTGCCTGGTTTTACCTTTTGAAGACGCCGGGTCAATAATACCAAGCCGAAGAAAAGCCGCTGTCGCGTTCCAAGGGGCCTTCTCGGACGAGAGTGGATTTGGGCGTTTTGCATTTTGTCTTGCCCGAAGTAGACACGCAAACATCGCGTGTTCGTAGCTAGCATACAGTATGAGCGGCGGCGCTCAGATGTTATACCCCTGTCACACGGGCGCATTTAGTGCCGCTTTCAACGAGTGGCATTCGCCTAAAGTGCCACTCGCGCAGTGCCACACGATGAGCTTTAGCGACATTCCTAGCAGAATAATAATAATAATTGGTTTTTTGGGGAAAGGAAATGGCGCGGTATCTGTCTCATATATCGTTGGACACCTGAACCGCGCCATAAGGGAAGGGATAAAGGAGGGAGTGAAAGAAGAAAGGAGGAAAGAAGTGCCGTAGTGGAGGGCTCCGGAATAATTTCGACCACCTGGGGATCTTTAACGTGCACTGACATTGCACAGCACACGGGCGCCTTAGCGTTTTGCCTCCATAAAAACGCAGCCGCCGCGGTCGGGTTCGAACCCGGGAACTACGGATAAGTAGCCGAGCGCCCTAACCACTGAGCCACCGCGGCGGGTCATTGTTGCAGAATGCCCAGTAGTGAGTTTGGAGAACTCACTCCACTTGGTCCGGTAATAAGGCGAGTGTGTAGTCTCAACAGCGGCGCTCCGACATAAAAAAAAAAGTTTTGAGAACTAAAAGGTCTTAAAATCTCCATCTTAATTTCGTGATTGCGATTTTTAATGGGAACTTGCTTTAAGTCACCAGCAACTAAAAATAATGCGCACACTTGAATAGCTGCTCTCGCTCTGCCAAGTGACAACGACCCACTTCCGCGATAGGCCTATCGAGTCCCTGCAGGGTTCGTGTGTGCAACTTCGTCGATTGTGGAGAGCGCATTCACAAGTTTTTTCGAATGAAAGTGGCCAACGAGTGTAGTTTTGACAACAGTGACCTTAAGTCGACTGTTGCTTACATTACAGGACGCGCGTATACAATGAACGGCAAGCGCCGGTGGAACCGAGTGCCGCTCAATTCTTTAGGCAGCCGGCAGCAGTCGTCGCCATCGCTTGTGGTTAACAAATAAGGCCCCTTCAGTTAATGCGAATGATCGTCGAACACACTTCTGGATAAAGGGATTTAAAATTAAGTATTCGTACATCGGTGAAATCGGAGACCTGTCCTACGCGATGTCAGCCAACCGACTACCAAGTGTTTCCCTGGCGCGCGATCACATCGAAGTTTCCCACAGAGTTGTCGCACTGCGTAAAGAAGCAAGGGTACAATTTATACAAAAATAAGATTACTTAATATAACTTAGTGCAGCTTGCGTTGTACGCCATGCAAAGTAGCCCTATCTGTTTGTACACAGCCACGTAACCAAGAGTACTGTCCAGCGTGCAGTCGTCCTAATCGGTGCATAACTGGGGAAATCTCGAGCTTATGGGGTAAATGCTCAGCGGCTTAGCGGATTTGTTCAGCAGTCTTCAAGCACTGATTTGGCGAGTACACGAAATATTTGCTGAAGAAGCGGCAGAAAAAAGCAAGCAGCACATATGAAAATCAACATCCACAGAACCGAAGCAATCGCCCGGCATTGCTGTGGGCGAGGTGAAGCGATGGTGACGGCTGCGGCTGTGTTCGCGCTTCGAATGCACTCCAAAATCCTGAATGTCTTCGCGGAGCTTCGTTGAAACGAATGCATCTCAGCCGAATGCCGTTCAAAAATTCATGTAGCAGCGCAAAGCGGCAGTCGAGTCGAATGTCATTCGGCTCGGAAGCATTCGAAATGCCCGCGCAGCGGGGGTATTACTTGTCTCGGATCGGGATGCTTTTTGTAGTTAACAACATGCATTCAGATGTGGAAATGAAACTCTGAAAATTAACTCGGAGTAATTAGATTTGCGATAAAATTATATTGTCTAAGTATCTACGCGAAAACAAATTAATTTCCGCGAGATGCTGCAACATCCATCGCCACTGGCATCATTTCCAAGTGACACTTCTTTCTGCCGTGTGACAGCGCGCACCGAAAGCGTCATCCGTTCGAGGGAAGTGCGCTTCGTGGAAGTGTCACTAAACTTATTCGGACAGGGGTATTAGCTCAACTCAAGAACGCAGGGGAAAATTCGTATCATAAAAGGACTCCGAACCAATAGTGTCGATCTATTATCATGGCATTGCGGGCGCTGTTTTGCATTTTGCCAGCCAGGCGCGATACCGCGACTTCATGACAGTAACTTGACGCCACTGGTTCGAAGGCCTTCTTCGATGGGCAATTGCCGCTGCCTTCTTGAGTCGTATCGAACCAAAGCCGTCCTTAACGGTGATAATTTGCGGGGGCTTGACTGCAGTCTGTTACAGAGCCTATAAACAAGTTTCCCTATTTCGTTAAAGTAAACGCGCATGTTTAGTATATTTCAATCTTCGTCAGATATGAAGATATCCTTCGATTTGCTAACTAATGCGGATTATTGCTAAGGCCACGCAGACGTGGCACAAGGCTGCATCGCACCTCGACTGCTGCCGCGGTACGCTTGAGTTTAGCACGCAGAACCCATCGCCGACCCCAGGTCCTGGCCGAGCGATCGGCGCGGACTCGACTCAGCGGGCGGAATTGGCGCTGGCCCGCGCACACCTCTGGTCGCCGCAAATGGGCGGCCGGCCGCGATGTTTATAATCAAAGGCCGCCGTGCCTCTCGCGCTGAGCAAACAGGAAAGCCTCCGTCAACGTCACGATCGTCTTGACACGGACAACCGGAATTGGACGCGTGGACCGGCGGTAATAAAAACCAGTTTGGAGCCCTCAAGGCGATAGAATCTCGCCTGGGCGGCCGTTGTCGGCTGCTCGCCGGCTGCCGATCAGTGTTGCGCGCGGGACCGCTCACGGGCTCGCGAGGCGGCTTCCCCCCGGGGACTGGCTTCATGCTGCCCGAGCGGCACTCGCGGCCGATGGCCCGAGGAGCGGGCTAAGCACGTCTGGCGAGTACGCACTAAGCAAGCGGATGTGCAGCAGCCTCTGTCAAAAATGTACAGCCCGAGGGATCTGCTTCCAAGTCGTGTGGAGGCAGCCGTACAAGTCGTGTAAGGCTGGTGCGGGCAAGTGCCTAGAAAACTTATTTGCATCGCAACATATTCCACACATCGAATCGGTAAAACACGTAGGCTCACAACCGCGTACTTAGCGTTGCGAGCTTAACGTCGAGAACGCGTTACTACTGGAGATCTGCACCGCCCGCGCGCAGAGGGAGAGCTAGCTCTCTTTACATTATTCAGGGCAGCGAAATGAAGTAAAATAGTATGTAGCGTGAAATCTCCCGTGGACGTACCCTTGTGGACGTGAGATTTCCGCTGCGCTCTGGAGCTCCGCATCATCTCAGGTAGCACAGGTGAGGGAATTTCCTCGCTGGGGAAGTGCCTCTCGAACAAGAGCCTCATTCGGCGCCTTTTTTTTTTTTTCCACCGCCAGAGGCTGCGTGCGTGTTTCCGAAACGCTGTGCGACGCGCGCGCGTTCACGCGGGAGCACTTTTTCCCCCGGCCTCTCCCCTCGCACCGCGATCGCAATCGCGCGGTCGTGGGTTCTCGCACGCGCTCCGAAAGGACCGCTTTTTCTATCGGTATTGCCGGCTTAAAAAGCCCATATAATGCGGCAATTAGGGCAATGAAACGGCGATACGACGCGATATCGGTCGCAAGCGCGCGCGATGCCCCCCCTCTCTCGCCGTCTTGGGCGACCTCGCGGTGCGCGGTTTCCCTGCCAAGTGGACCGCCGCTGGTTCGCGGGCCTCCGCAGACGCGGCTTCCAGTTGGGCCGACACGGCACGCATGCTAAAGAGACGCCCCTCCGATACTGTCTTCCTCCAAGCATTCCGCGAGTGCTGGGAATGTTTTCGACGCACACGTCTGTCCCCGGCTTTGTAGTGGCCGCTACTCTTCTCGCCGCTTGCTGCCTCCTTTCCCCGCTGCTCTCCGGGGCGGCCCGGCATTTTCGCCCCCGAAAAGGAGAAAGTCGCCGCTGCTCTTCGACCGCTCGCCCGGTGCGCCGCTTATCTCGCGGCGCTTTGCTGTTCCCGAGTGCTGCGCCGTCGCGGAGTGCATCGTCTCCGGCACACGCTACGTTGTTTACGCACAGCGTTCTTCAACAAGTTCCTGGGCCGCCCGTGCATGTGTCTGTGTGTGTGACCGCGCCAGCCGCCAAAGCCGTGCGCCGGAACTCCTGTTGCGTTCTTCGCGCCACTGACGTTTTAGAAGGCGAGGAACGAAGTCCGCCAGCATGCATGCAGAGTGCCTGAATTTCAACGGGAGACCCACCGCCACTCAGCTCGGCGTATGTCTCTGTCACATGCGGACTGCGGTAGCAACCGTTTGAACAGCACCGAAAAAAAAAAAAAGTTCCTGTCGTGAAGGGCGGATAGCAAGAATGATGTGGTGCATTTTCAAGGAAATCAATCATAGTGGCTTCAGAGATTGCTTGTACTGCTGCGCCAACTCCAACCGTGGTTCGAACTGAATCACGAAAACGGCGGCAGACACGAGAAGCAAAGCTGCAAGAGGCCATGTCTGCTGAGCCACGAAAAGTCGAAGACAAACACGACATCAAACGTAGATCACAGCAGACCGCAAGGGCGGAGCGACGACGTATACACGCCCTTTCGAAAGCATGCAGGCAAAGCAACCCCTCCAGTGCACGTAACTAGTCGAAAAAAAATGAAGCCAAATTTCGTCGAGCCACAGCGGCTAGGGTAATCGCATTTTCGAAATTCCAAAAACTGATATGGCGGTTACTAACGGCCGGCTACACATCTCTGATTTCAACTAGACGCCTAACCCTAATAGTTAAGTTAATTATTGGAAATTAGTTAGCCATCTTTCTGACGAGTTAAGATGATTCACCGGTTTTCTGGCGTCCGCCAACCCTGGCAATACCAAGCCGCAAAAGCCATACTTTTGCCTCAAAAATCCTATTTTTGAAAATTACTTCGTCTTCCTTGTAACACCCGGTATACATTCACCAAGTTCGCTTCCAGAGGGAGCATGTTGGAGAAAATACGACAGCAATCAGCCGCAGGGCTCGTGGGTGGCAGCTGGCAAAGAAAGCGCACCAGCACCCAACGCTGCGCCGCCGTTTACACCAGAATTAATGGCCCGGGGATTCACGATAACAAATCGGGATGCGCTGGAGCGCTCCGATGCGAATTGCGGCGCAGCTGCACGTAATGTCTATCGGAGAGGCCGGACGCCGTTACGGGCAAGCCTTTTGGAACGCGCACAGTTGTTCCTAGAAGTTTCATGCATAAATCCGGTTCATAAAACCTTGCACAAACGTAAATCAGGCGTATTATTAGACACTGGTTGCGCCGAAAGGGAGAACAAATGGATAGCCCGCTTATTCGGAAGCATTTTTGCGGCGTTCGAGGGCAGTTTTAAAATACTCTCCGCATTTGCGAGGCAGAATGCTTCGCTCTCTTTTGCGTCCGCGGTAACGAACTTGCCAGTGTTCGCATGAAGCACACACGAGCGACGTTTCTCGCATCCTTCAAAGAAAAATGGAAGGAATAGCGAGGCAGGCGCAATAATTTAAGATGGTTCTGCGGAACACATTGTGCGAAAACTATTATGACAGCAAGAATTATTTCAAATAAACCCTCCAACTATAGAAAGCAACTGCTCAAAAGCAAAACAAAAATAAATAAAGGAAAACGTGTTTTGTGCAGTACTGGTGTGATGCTACCGGCCTGCCCATACCGATCAATTCTAGACAAAGGCATTTTTCAACGGGAAAGAGTATATATGAACGCACTATTTTCATGTATTGTAAGATTTCGCTATAGCAATAAATATACCATCAGAACTCCCGTGAGCAGGCTCGCATTCGTTTTTATTTCTTTTTGCTATTAACGCTTTCGCTATCGTCAAAACGTCCCCCTTTGGTTTTCTATGGCAGTCTTAACTGATAGGTGCGAACGATGGAAAAACTTTAAAAGAAAGATTTTGCTACATATAGGAAGAATGAACCTTTACCTTCAATATTTCCATAACAGTAGCTTACAATACGGCAATATTCAAAATTTTTGTTCCAAGAATGTTGGACATGCGTTGTTTGTTGGCACAATACAACTATATGAACTAGCGCCATTATATTTTTGCAGTTGAAGGCTGAAGGAGCACCTAAACCAGAGAGAAATACGAATTCCCCGCGTTCGCATGCAGACACTGCAAGTACAAATTTCTCTCAGGTGAACTTGAATGTGGCGAAGGCTCATTATAAACGGTGCAGGAGCGACTGGTTTCGCCTGGCCCGGAGTGCCTGGTGGTGCGTCCTACGGTAAGACGCAGGCGTCGCGCGTCCGAATGGAAGGAGCCGCTCTGTCTTCTCACCTGACAAAAGAAGCGGCGGCAGGGGTCCTGGGGGTCAGTCCATTCTTCCGAGCTCGCGTAGAGGCGGCCCTTGTAGACGCAGCCTGCGCAAACAGCCAGGAACATGGGCTAAAACTCTTGCTACGGAATTCACTCCTCTCTCATGCGCAACGCGTGCTGCACTGTACGCGCAAAGACTACGCGTTGCTCTGCTCATCGGACCAAGTAGAAATTCTGGACCGCAGGTTTCTACTTGGAGGAAGGGTGTTTCTTTTACACTCCTTGCCTGCAGGTTTCCCTGTCCTCCCAGCTATGTTTTAATCGCGTTTATTCTTATTTACCCCCAAATTGCGACTTGGCCCCGGGGCGAGGCCTTTATTTCTTTTTCCAAATTATTTTCCCTTAAAATTCCTTTTTGAGCACTTTCTCCTCGTCTATTATGCCATATTGACCTTTTAAGGCCGGCAAAACTAGGCTAGTCCGGGCAGCGTCGCTCTCTCATTTCTGTTTCCTTTATCTTTATGAGAGGAACATTCAAAGGTTTGAAGGGAAAGGTAATTCTCCCTCCCCCGTTACTTGCCCATATGGCATATCTGTTTTGCGTTTCTTCGAGTGGGCTAATCTAACCGTGCCAGATGGGCAAGTTTGGTATTCCTTTCAAGGAGTCAGGTTTCCTTTTACAGTCATTCGTTAAGTGTCACACGACAAACATTAGACACGCTGGGTGCAGAACGCACTCGCCTCGAAATGAGTTCGACCCAGTTACTTCGTTCGGCTCGAACACACTTTACGCACTCCACGCGCGTAGCCCCAAAACCAATAAGTGTTTCATAAAAAAAAAAAGGCGGTGGTTTAGCTCCGGTTAAACCTGGAGTGACGCGATAGCTACAGTTGGCCGAGTGGAACTTGATCACGTGACCAACCACGTGATGAATCACGTGATCAGCCGCGGCGCCGCCGGCAGCTGCTCCCCACCACGTGACCAACCACGTGACAGCGTGGCGGCGCAGCCACAGGGTGGCACCACCGCCACGCTGAAGGCTCGAATTGCTACCATAATATAGCTATCGCTACAAAAAGAAATAATAAAAGCGCTTGAAAAAGGATCATGCTTGCCTCGACGCGCGTTGCATTATTACGTCAGTGAAGCGCCTTAAAAGGCCCAAAATTTGTACCTGATGTTCAAAATTCTGGCCGCGTATTAGTATTACCGACTGTCATTGACATCCATTCCGAATGACACACTCATTCCCCGTTCATTACCATGCCCCAAAGTGACACTTCATGGAGCGATGTGCACTTACGGAGGGTGACACTAATTTGACCATCTGACACCAAGTGCAAGCAAGCAGAGCAGTTGCGACCGCAGTATCTGCAATGACCTCCCTTCTTCTCAGCGAAACCGACTCTAGCACGACCCTCGTTACTATTCACCCTGTTACTGCGTAACAACTCTGACGTCCTTATCACTGGTGCTTATTTCTCCATCTCTTCGCATCCAATTACCGTCGGCGAACGTCGAGAGCGCTACGATGTCCAGTGGCTGCGATGCTCCTTAACCGCCGCTAACGTGAAAGTAGCTCGCGAAGTGCAAACGAAAATATGCACGCTAGCAAGGGCACGTTAGCGGCACCAAACTAAACGTTTTTTTTTTCTCCCGCGCGCACGCACAGACTGGATACAAGCAAGCGGGAACTCGTCGAGCAGCGCAGAAGCAGATCGGTGAGCATCAAGGCTACGAAGCAGTGCAGCGCTCCGCTTACTCGCATGAGTGCTGGAGGGGGGGGGGGGGGGGGGGGGGAATGCGTGCACCGTGCCGCGGGTGTGCGTGTGTTACCTTTGCAGACGTCGCAGCACTTGTTCCCCTTGGACTCCTGCAGGAAGTAGCAGCCCCTTGGCAGGGGGCAAGTCTCGCGTCCGCACTGCACCACGCTGTTCTGCGAGGGGGCGGAGAAGAAAGCGCGCCACGGGCAGCGGCGTTAATAGCGCCGTCCAAGCGAGACGCCGCCGTTAAGCAAGGGCGTCGTCAAGTGCGAAATACGAGCCGCGGGCTGGCAAAAGGGAAATTAAGTTGACACGCCACCACTGCTACTCGAGGATCGCTGGGTGATGCGCTGAAAACAAGGTATACAAAATCACCGAGCACGCGTCGATCGCAACAGGTGCTTCATCAGTTCGGTGAGAAAAACCACGACGCTCTACAAATACCAGATAATAAGTCTAGCTGCTCTCTGTCGTAGAGTCCTTTTTTTTCCTTTTTAGCTTTTTGCTGCATGGCAGAAAACGTCGCAACAAATTTCGCTGCTCTCGTTGTCGAAAAGCGATCTCGCAAAAGGGAATCAATTAGCGGCTCGAATTCGCAACACCTTGAGGCACGGGTGAGACGTTCTCCGAACAACGTGTCGCACGGGAAGGGACCCGTTTCACACACACACGGCCTCTCTCTCTCTCTATCGCCGGTGCGCATTTACAACCGCGGCGAGCGTTTTCGCTCCGGTCTCGAATACACTGTTGCAAGTCGCTCTCCGATCGGGCCCGGCTCGCCTTTCCGCACTTCACGCCAGGGGCGCGTTTATCGGCGATCTAAACAAAAGCCATTCGGCGGGACAAGCGGCCGATCCCAAACTACACGGACAGCAGCAGCGGGCTGCCTGCAGCCGATGGCGACGATAGGGGCGCGGTGAGCGCGCGCGTCCTCTCATGCGTGACACAGCGCTGGCGGCGTCCTCTGCAGGCCTGGAAATTGGCCCCGGCGAGGGTCGCGCCCGATCAGATTGCGCGCCGCTCAAGGAACTGGGCGGCGCTGGTCGGACAGCCGCCGCTCCCTCCGATTGCGGCCGCTAGGGCCGCGAGGACCCAAAGGCCCGATGACATGCCCCATCTTCCAAACAAGGGGCCGCAGCTCTCGCCCGGTAAAAATGACGTATGTACAGTTCTTGCTCGCCTGTCTTGCTGACCAGGCAGCGTCTGCACTAGAGGTGCACTCGTCGGGGACAGGTCTTGAGGCATTTTCAGAGACGCGTAAGAAGGGCCGGAACATGTCAGAACAGAAACTCACACCGTCGCCTTTTGCTTCAAGGTGCTAAGTGTCACCATGGTGTCGCTTTGTGCTGGGGTACGCTGCTTCGACATTGCGATTAAGTATACAGGGCATAATCAAGTTACTATTCTGTAGGGGCAGCAGACGGACGCGTTCGCTCCAGTGTCGCCCGCGTGTCGACGACGAAGCCGTGCTGGACCGGAATCGCGCAGCCCAGATGGGAGTGGAGGCATTGTTTAGTATTTACGCTGGCGCCGGGCTCTTCGCCGCGAGCAGCGTACAAGTAAGCAACAACAACAACAAAAAGGAAAATCTTGCAAACCTCTCTTGTCACACGAATAGGTTAGCGCTCCCAAAACAAGTGCTGATGACCGATGAAAGCTGAATTGTTTCACGCTTCACGATTCCCTGCTCATTTCATCGCGACACTTACACAAACTCTATTACGTTTCGAACGGAAGGTTCTCGACTGAACACTCGCAGCAACCAGTCTGTTTACCTGTATTTAGTATTGTCGCATTAGCCCACATCGAAACATACAGCATCGCAACTCAAACGCTAGAACATTGGGGAAAACTTATTTGAGTAAAACGCACGATTGAATGTCACTGACACCTTGCTTTGTTCATATTATATTGTATTTTGTTTGCACTTTTTATGTATGCGCGCTTGCATTCATGAACATTTTTACTCTTTCTATGTATTCTATATCCCCACTCCTGCAATAGCCCCTGCGGGGCTGCAGTACGCATAAATAAATAAATGAATAAATAAATAAATAAATAAATATGTTCTTCCTTATGGCGAAATCAGCGATTCATAAGCGAACAGCGTCCTTTTTGAAATAATAATAATAATAATAATAATAATAATAATAATAATAGTAATAATAATAATAATAATAATAATAATAATAATAATAATAATAATAATAATAATAATAGAACAAGTTTTCAGAACAGCACCGTCAAAATAAAAAATCAATGCGCCATTGCATTCACTTCAGTAGATACAAGTGAGCATAATAAGAATAACGTCATTTTGAAACTTGTTAGCTCTTTCTGGGCAAAGTTCTCGGATAAGAGAATTTGGACAACACAAACATGGTAGTGGATCTTCTAAGGATAAAATGATTTTTTTCCTCACAATTTTTTGCTCTCTGCGAGACAAAACACAAATTATAAAAAAAAGGAAAAAGAAAACGAGACAGGCCTTCCACCGATGTCGAATACGCAGAAAACCCCGGAAACTTCATTCGTGCCAGAAGTGGGCCAAAAACTGAAGACGTGAAAGGAGCAGTACAACAGCACTGCACGTACTGCTTGACCCAGAGAGGTTCTCATCATACTTGAAGGCCCTTTCATGCTCTTCGGGGCAGAATTTTTGCACCCACAAATGCATCCGACCCTCCCCTTCATCTCCGGCGTCCGCGCCCTTCTCGATCAAACACGAGCCCTATTCTTTCGCCGACACGGAAGCTAACCAGTGCAGGAACTCATGGCGAGCAGGAAGACGGGCTTCCTGAACGATGTGCGTCAAACACACAACCGCGCTTCGATGCAGTGCGGGAAGGAAGGAAAAAAAAAAAACAGTGAAGAGCGCTGCTGGATGACACCTGAAACAACAGAGCGATCGCTCTGGCTTCATTCGCGCACGAGAAACGAATCGAAGTGAAAAAGTTTCTCTTTATGAAATTCCCTTTAAAATGTTCTCTTGAAATATGCGCGGCTGCATTAACGACTCCCACCATGTTCGTGGCATAAGAAAACAAAACTATAGCAATTAGCGTTCGCCCGGAGGTGGCAGCGATGACAATGCGGGTTTCTGAAAAGTTTTGTTGCGGGGTATAAGCTTCCTGTGAGGCGCACAAAAAGAAGAAAGAAAAACTAGTGCGCTCGCTCGCATTTCCATTAATGAACGTGTCAGCCGCGGGGGAGAAATGCCGCATACTTAACATGCGGGCCCCGCTCTTGAAGAATGGCACCGTACGAGTGGGACAGAGAAAAAGACATCTCTGCAAACGATGCGTGTAAGCTCGCACGCGGTCGTCCCACCGTTAGTAACCGAGCGGTCTTTCTCCCGCCTCTCAACCAATGGGGCGAGCCGAGCGGCGGAGTGATCTCAATCGCTCCCCACGCATTGGCGTCGCGAGCTTATCTTGGACACTTTCCTCTCGCTGCGGCCCGGCGACGCGGACGCGGTGTTCGATGCACTTGGGTCCATTTCAGATGAGGGGTATGGCGAGCTCTGTTTCCGATATCTCGCGCTTTTGTGGGGACAGATGAAAAGAAAAGAAGGAAAAAAAAAGATGAGGCGGTTTCTCTTCTTCTCGCAGCCCATCGTTTACTCGCACATGAAACCAGCGGCCTTCGGGTGTGATTAGGCCCGCTTTCATTTCCGCAAATGCGCAATGGTACTTGGGCTGAGAAAGTGAAATGTAATTATTAAACGCTCCGACTGGAGGCGCCGTCTGCGTAGAAACCACGACACGACACATGCCGCGCTAACACACAATCACTCACTCAGGAGCGAGGAAGTACAGTTTTTCACTTACTAAGGAGATGAGCCCACTGCCGTACACATTCTTTTAACTTGCCCGCACCTAGACTACTGCCACTATATCATTTTCTATCTGCTGTTGCGAGCACGTAATGCCACTACATCCGATCCATTTACTTAAGTTTACAGCCTTCGCGTATCAGCGGACACATTAACCGATTCTAGCTTTTAAAGTAACTGCGGAGTATATGAATGCGGCTTTAAAACTCCCTGCACACATCATCTTCGGTGCAGCATATCTTAGATGGCTGCTGCACCAAAAACATCAACTTACAACAACAACAACAACAACAACAACTACTACTACTACTACTACTACTACTACTACTACTACTACTACTACTACTACTACTACTGCTACTACTACTACTACTACTACTACTACTAAATCTTGTTTTGTTTATTGAATCTGTTTCAGATGATGCCACCGTTTTCTTAAATGGAAAGGCTTTCAGCGTAGACGAGTCCTATTGTACCCGTACAATAGGGAACCTCAAGCTTCGAATAAATTTTCCTTAGTTAACAGGCCTTAATTCTCGTAAACAAGCTGGTCTGTAGATAAATGCTGAAATAAAATTTCTTCTTGGCAGCTGCCAATTATCTTCTCCAGATGCAATGTAAAGATAAGAACAGAACAAGAGCACCAAAATTTGTCCGAAGTGACGGCGTTTTCCTCAGCAGATGCGTTCTACTTCGCCCCTTCATTGCAGCAGTTTGAAGCACTCCGCGTTTTAAAGACGTCACAAGCACTGCAAAGGAAGAGTGCGTGCTTTCTTCTTCTTCTTTTTTTTAAATCGCGATCGAACGGATCTCCGCTGGTATTCCCAAAAAATGTTGAGTGATGGCACGAGTGCGCAGATTCATCTCCTTCCGTTCGAGAAAGATGACTTTTCCCGGAGTTTGCACAATGGCAGGCTCCCGCCGCCCGTAAAAGCAACGACCAAAACCCTCCACGTGTTCGTATAGCCCCGAGATGCCCGAGCCGTTACCCCGCTGACAGGCGGGTGGCGGGCGTGTGCCTAAGGACGTTATTCGGGTCAGAGCGATAGAAATGTGAGCGATATGAATGCACGTACAAAAACTGTGTATACTTTCTGTGCATCTCCAACGAAGCGCTTGCCCAGTGCTGTCAGTGCAAAGCATGCATGCGCCTCATTCAGTTACACAACAACGCGAGAGGAGCCTTGCGAGCAGGCTGAAAGAAATCGGACGAATGAAATTTTCCCGGAAATTGAAAGGGAACTGAGGGTACACGGGCAAAAGCAGCTCTGTTTTTAGTAGGTTTTTTTTTCGCCCCAAAGCTGGGCGAAACACGCTACGGGGCTTTGATTATTTGTGGTGAGATGAAAGGACGGTCTGTTGCTTAGCGCGTGCCAGTGATGAAAAATGAGAAAAGTAGGTTTTGCGAGAACGAAATAGTTCGAAGCGTAAACAAAAAAAAAATGGGGGGGGGGGGGGGGGCTCATGCGTCGTGGGTGTCCAGGATATATGGACTGCGCGTAAGTACACACGCTCATTGCGAGCTTAAGCGCGCGGCATCGGCAGATCAACTTTTCCTTGGGCAACAATTTTTCACGAAAAAAAAAAAACCCAGAAAAATGGGGAGGTGCGAGGGAGGTCCTTATAGCGGAAAGCGCGGCTTCCACCACGCTGGCGTTCTCGAAAAAGAAAGATTTTGAAATCGCCTCCTACGCTCAATTACTGACTGGTCGCAGACACGAGCTTTTTACGCAATGACACACACACACACACAAGAAAGGCCGTGCCTCGCTGCCACGGCACGCAGATGAAGAATGGTCGGGGCGAAAATATCGTTACTCTGCGTTGTTTCCCGGCCCTTTTTCCGTGCGTCGTGTTATGTTCACCCTGGCCACGACAATCATATATGCCGAGAGGCTGACCTACCACAAGCAGAGGCTAACTAACTGTAGCCGTAGTTCTACACGCTGCTGGAATTCAGTTATTAGTGCTCTGTCCGTTTTTTTTTCTTGCTTTCCCGAGACAACGGTATATACGCCGCCATCGGCCGTGGACTGCCTACAGTGCCTAACCACATTTCACTGAGCTGCTGGCGCCGTCTTGGTCGGCAGTGCTGCTGACTGCGGCCTTCGTGTTCGCTGAAGTCACTTAGCAGTCGCGAACACTGTTCAGTGGCTTTAAACGCTGTAGTGTGGCGTCGTTCTCGCGAGAGTTTTCAGAAAGAACTGCCATGTTTGGCTTTTGTAGCATTTCTGCGCCTCCACATGACGCTCGGTCCAGTTCCTATTCGACCGCCCACTGAGTCAGGGTGCTCATTCACCCTATTTACTATTTTACTGCACTCGTCTTAAATACTGCACTATTGGCATTGTTTTGAGCTACCGTGTTGTGAGAAATTATCGGTTTAGCATTCAACTGACTGGTATCGTCTATGGACGCACCTTCTCCGTAATAGCCGCCGCAGTGGCTGAGTGGTTATGGCGCTCGGCTGCCGGCCCGAAACACGCGGGTTCGATCCCGGCCGCGGCGGTCGAATTTCGATGAGGCGAAATTCCAGAGGCCCGTGTACTGTGCGATGTCACTGCACGTCAAAGAACCCCAAGTGGTCGAAATTTCCGGAGCCCTTCACTACGGCGTCTCTCATAGCCTGAGTCGCTTTGGGACGTTAAACCCCCATAAACCAAACCAAACCTTCTCCGTAATTTCCCGTCGGATATCTTTTCTATAACCAGAAATTCTGGACGGGCGCATTTTTTTTTTCGATGGGAAGTTGTTCATGAACGCGAATTATTTTCGTATCTACTAAGGTTGCATCGTAACAATCAATATATGCGCAGCTACCTTCTTGGGACGCTTGTATAAGATTTTGCTATATATTGCCAAAAACGCACCATTTTGGTTTTCTAAGGCAGTCTTAACTACTCGGTGCGAACGGAGGCCAAAGATTAAAAGCAAGAATTCGCTACGCATCGGAAGATTAGACCATTCCCACCCACATGTTGATGACGGTATCTTACAATATTCAAAAAGCTGAACTTGGGTATGACCTTGCGCTATCAGGTGCGCGTCTGAGGCCGTGCAGCAAGCGGTGCAGCAGATTGCGAAGTTAATTTCTCCCTTCATGTCTTGTCTGTTTTCACAACCAAAATGGTTCTTCTTACTGCATCGGCGTGCCTGCTGTAAGACTGCGTTGCGTGCGCATGTTTCTTTGCAACTTTTGCTTTACCCTATTCCGCTCCTCCCAAGTTTGCCTGGCATTCATTTTTCACATAACCTGAATAGTGGCTCAGAGCGCATTAGCGTGACGACTTCTTTCCGTCGCCAAAGCGCTGCGATTGCAACAATAGCGAGAATAAATGAAAGAAGGCCGCTCCACAACGGCGGACGCAGAAAATTC
Source organism: Amblyomma americanum (assembly GCA_030143305.2). Classification (NCBI taxonomy): domain Eukaryota; kingdom Metazoa; phylum Arthropoda; class Arachnida; order Ixodida; family Ixodidae; genus Amblyomma; species Amblyomma americanum. Next base: position 55,088 of record JARKHS020007984.1, read on the forward strand.
TGCGCACCGGCCGTCTCTTTCTGTTTGGCGCAAAAACCCTTCCTTCCGTGCCGGGCACCGTTTCCCAGCGTTCAGTTGCGCGAGCTTTCGAGAGACCCTTTTCAGTCATTTGTTCGCATTACGCTTTTTTTTTTTTTCTAAAAACGGGGTGTCCGATGTTCTCGATGACAGATAAACCACCGTGCCTCTCGCGCTCCGTTCGGGGCCAGACAAAATAAATCCCGCAGTTGACGGCTGCGAACAGTCGTCGGGCCGGGGTCAACCGGGGATGGGGGGGGGGGGGGGGGGGGGGGGGAGTTTTTTTCTTGTGCGTCGCGAAGATCAAGATTAAGGGCGGCCATGTCCCCTCGAGCTGAACGGCGGGAGGCTCCCCTTATAAACTCACGAGCCGTTCGCGAACGGTCCGGCGGCGGACCACTTAAATAGAAGACTTGGTTGGCGGAATGATTGCGGATGACGGAAAAACAGCAGAGCGCCCCGCGAAAGCAAACAAAGCCGCCGCCTGAAGATGCCACTTTAAACAAACTGCTACAGTGGGCGCAAGCCCGAAAAAGAGCTGCTTTACGACCATTCGAGTCCGAGTGGGGAGGCGCAGTCGGGCCTCGGGTTTCGCGTGACAGATCGGCCCGCCGCTCAGAGATGGGCTCCGGTCGAACCGGCCGCGGCGCAGCTACCGAATCGTACGAGCCGCTCGCGATAGGACGGTCCAAATGTAATTACGCAGCAGAGATGGCGGCGCGAACGTAGGCGGCCATGCCGGACTAGTCGCCGCCGCCGCCCTGCCATCGATATGCGTCAAACAGCGCCAACACCACCGCGGGCTGCTGCTGCGGATTTTGCTCTTGTCCCTGTAGCGAACCCGCTGCACGAGCCAGCGCGAGCGATGGCCCCTGCCGTTGGTTTCTGAGAAGCCTGTGCCGTACCACAACAAGTCTCGCTGACGCAAACATATGAGCGCTCCTCGCCACTGCGCGCCAGCTTTTTCTCGCGTGCGATTCGTGTGCGAATACTGTATAGTTTGTTTCTTACGAGCGGACGAAGACGGTGTGGGAGTGGACGTCCGCTGGAAGCGCTGTCGGCGCTACAATGCATGGACACAGCCGCCTGTCCCACGCCTACTATTTATATACTCACCGCCCCACGGAGTGCTTGTTCTATGCTGTATGTCCCGCAGTTTTATTTTAAACTGTACAGTATTAGTGCGACCTTGCCACGTTGTAACACAATAGCTTATAGCTCCCCCCCCCCCCTTTTTTTTTTTCAAGGGGGACGCTGTACAGTATAACACCGCACTCTGCAGAATTCTTTTGTCCAGTCTGCTCTTAAGAATGCCTGCGTATCCTGCAGACTTTGGAGGAATAAAACCAGAGGAAACGACGCAGACACAGTAAAGGCACGTAGGACGACGCTGCATACTATCGTTCCAGTCAGCTCGCATCCCTCGCAAGAAAGCCGAGGCCAGACATCGGCTGCCAAATGACGGAAACTGGCCCATAGACCTCAAAGGCGCCCTCTGGCGGTCAGATGAGATGAACGGGGACAAAAGAGTAATACGAAAGTGCTTTCGCGTTACAGTAATAACTGCTACAGACACTTTTTCTAAGACTGCTGCGGCGCAACGTAAAAGTCTCTTGCAGAGTTCGTATACGCGCGCCCTGAACTGGCGCGTTTAGGAAGCTTGGCTGGCATCTCAACTTTCTCAGGTTCAACGTTTGGAAAGGTGCGCAAGAGTAACAAAGGTTTACAAGCGCGTGGTCTACGCCATGGATATCGACGCACAGTTATCAGTGATCGCGACTGAGCACAGCACGGGCACAGCGGCCAATCCAAGCATCCACTTACCTGTGCGAACCCCGTCTGTAGCTCATAAGAGAGCCACGAATGGCTGTACATTACGTCGCAGTGTGACGCCAAACCACGCATGCGGAAGTTTTGCATCGATTTTTGTTTTTGAATGCATAACCTGCGTCACTTCGTTTCGCTCTCTCTCTCTTTTGTTGCTTCATTGAGTTCCGCCTGCTTGATCTGTCATCCTGCGCGGTACTATGAACAGAACAAGGAAATGGCGAATGCTTGGCGGCAACCCTCCTACGTCGACCTTTAAGTATGGGAGCACAAACACGCGGCGAGCGTGCAGTTATACTCCGGAAGATGCGTTACACCAGCGGATAGCGTTTGTCGCGATCCTGTGACGAGTGCGCGCACGACGGCGTCGCCGCGCCGCGAGGAAGAGACGTCCCCCCCCCCCCCTCTCGGTCTTTCCCTCACTTCTTTTTCCTCCGCGGGACGAAGACGCGTCAGGCTCGGCGCGAGGGTCGTGGGACGTGCGATGGCGTCAGCTGCAGCGAACAGCGAATGAAGAAAACGAAGGCGCGAGCATATCTGCCGACGATCCGGCGAGGAAAGGCACGGACGGGCTCGTCGGCCGCGTAGGGCAGTGGCAACACTTCTCAGAAGCCTGGACACGACGTACAGATCCGATGAAGCCTGGCGCGCGCGTCAGCGCCAAACGGCGGCGCTGCGATCGCCACCAGACGACGGCGCGCGAGAATCGGGGGGCCTGCCGTCTGCGCGGGACGTTGCCGTTGGGCAAGCGGCCGTCGTGCCCGAAGAAGTTGCGCCTGAAGCGACGCTGGGCTGAAACTTCGCGTCCGAACAAAGTGCTTCGACCGGTGCAGGCGATGGGGCAATTGCGCGCGAGTTTGTGACGACCGAACCACACGCGCAATCGTCCCCAGTGGGCGAGCGACCAAGAGTATACGGGGTGTTTCACGCAACTTGAACCAAGGATTAAAAAAAAAAAAGTGGCGCGCACCGGAGTTGGATGAAACCAGACATATTGTTTCTCGTCGTGTGACGCTCCCCAGATTATTTTTAAAATTCCCCTAATTAGTTCATTAGCTTAGATTAATTATGAAACATTTTAATATTCACTTTAGCGTCACTTGCGTTTCTTTAAGTTGTAGAGGGGGCTACGAAAACATCGATCCAGTTTTTTTTTGTATCTACTTATCTTCTAAGTGGTCCTTTTTTCCCAGCATTAACAGAAAGCCCGCGATATATATATATATACTTGGGCACGGCCAGCGCGCACGTTTCGGTCGTTCAAAACGCGGGTTAGAGCGCTGGAATACGGTCGCGCATGAGCGCCGTCACGCGTTTTCTTTTTCATATTTCGCGGGCTTTCTTTATATGCCCAGAAAAAAAAGGACCACTTATGAGGTAGTACGTTGCTAAAGAAAAATGGATCGGTTCTTTCTTAAACCCCTCTACAAGTTAAGGAAGCGCACGTGACCCTAAATTGAATTATCGAAAAATTGCATAATTAATGTTGGCTAATTGCCTAATTAAGCGGAATTTTTAAAAAGTACTTTAAGGAGAGCCACACGACGGGCAACAATATTTCTTTCGTTTCGCCCAGCTCCGCACTTTTTTTAAAATACTTGGTTCATGTTACGTGAAACACCCAGTATATATATATATATATATATATATATATATATATATATATATATATATATATATATATATATATATATATATATATATATATATATATATATATATATATATATATATATATATATATATATATATATATATATATTGACGGCCTGTTTTCACTACGAGGGTAAGGTTACGCGTGAAAGTATTTGATACGCTGACAATTAGACACCACATGAGCCTCCATAGCCTGTATATCGACCTCCTGTTCGCAGGCTCGTACGTGATAACCATTTATGGCGTCGTCACCTTCGTATTACCGCGACCGCCCTTCTTCCTGCGGCTCAGATTTGATGAGCTGCCCTGCGGCTCGTCTTCATCTTCGGGATACCCTAGCTAGAAAAAGAGCACAAATGAAATACAGGTATCGCCACCACCTGCCATTTTTGCAAGCAAACTGCGGTGACACCGAGACACCTCTGTGTTTCGCCGATCCCTGAGGCCTGGCTACACCGTGACTCCACCCTTCACGGAGTCCCTGTCGGCGTAGGCGTCACGATTTTAAATCAAGCGGCGAGAAAACCTGTAAACCAAATTTTAGCAGCAGTAAATGAATGTTCTGCTGCCCAACAACGTCAACATAGTCAGAAAAAGCTATAGAATCGATTTGCACTGACAAACAAAAAAAGTAGCTGGAGTTGTCCTCGGTGCTCCTTGAAGGTTCGTGCGTCCAGACACGATAACGTCGGCGATGCACATTTTCGCCGCTCCTTAAAGTCCGCTTTCGCTCTCCACGCCTCTTGCGAGGCCTCGCCTTGTTCGATTGCATCTCTGGAAGGCTCGTTAAGACGCTCGGACCTAAACTTCACATTTATGAGTCGTCCGAAACTTTAGCCTCCTGCGTATATAGTCGGCATGATCCTCGTTTCCAGAAACACGGCACGCGCTCTTGCTGGACAGACTGATTCTACCGAGCACTACAACTAATGGACGCTGAGGAGATGCCAATTCAAGTGGTTGAAAGCTGTGCCGGGAAACAGCACCCCTGCCTCAAAGAAGCCCCTCTCCTCGCTCAGTTTATGGAGGGGCGCGGGATGGGTGCTGGCTCGAGATCCCGATGAGGCTCGACTGGCTCGATCTCGAGAATATGGGAGGGGGTATATGGGCAGAAATTTCGCGTTTAAAACGCGCTCTCGTTTTAAGCTCCAGCGCCTTGGATGTTTCTCACCGAGGCTGCGTGCTAATGTCCCGTCGCCAGTAAATCCAGCGCAAGTGCGCGCGAGGAAGAGACTTAAATCCGGAGGCCCCGACGTCCTTGGCTTCGCCAAAGGAGGGGCGAGCATAATGCCCGGCGCAGCATACAGTCTTCAGCGTCTATACATGACAGCGCTCGGCCAAACACGGACGATGAAGTCAGCGCGGTTGCCGGGCGCGCTATGAAGATCGGCGATTGGATCGCCCTCCCGTAGGCAGGCGGCCAGTAACTGGGCGATAATCGGGCACGCGTCCGGCTTCCTAGTGAACGATTGCAAAATGAAGATAAATATGCGGCGTCAACGCGTTTATCGGTGCCAGAGCCAAAGGGAGGCACGCGCGGAGCGCCAATCTTCTCGCGCATATAGAGTGCAGTTTAGGCCTCACGGAGGCAACGCGCAATTAACATTGATAGGGGGCCACAGGATCGCAGAATGTCCCGTGCCGAGAGGCGCGGTCGCGGCACGTGATAGTCTCGTGCTCACGGAATTCGCCGCCCCTGTTGAAACAATTTAAGGAGTCGCTTTATCGGCCTCCGCGCGCTGTGTGTGTTATTGCTTTCATTTAGACACACACACACCTGGGCGAAACGTGACCTCACGGGTGGCCTTGGGGACAAGGCAGCGTCAGCGGGCTCCTTGTGACGTAGGCTAATTACACTCGGCCGCGGCTGTGGGGCTTTTCGCATGCCAAGAATGCGACTTTTTCGCACGATCTACTAGCGGCAATCGGCCCTCTCGGGAAGCCATTCACGAGTGCTGGCCGCGTTTTGCTCGCTCGCGCCGGTTCACGCTGGCCCGGTGGCTTTTTTGCTCTAAATAGGAAGTTTTAGAATAGTGGGACCCTATCGACTATAGGCGGATAGAAAATAGCGGGGTGCCAGTGCGCATGCGCACGACAATTACCTGGGCGGCGTCATTGTTCTGCCTATATCTTCTCCTAAACAAATGGTTCCCCCATTCTACAACTCTCTACGTGCACTATCGAGAGCCCAGAGGCAACACTGGCAACACGATGCGAACAAGACGATCCACTCAATGGGAATTTGTAGCGCGCCAGAGAAATGCCGGATGGCTCTCCGAAATACAGTTTTGACCTTTCATGCCACGGCACCTTCACTTTACCCACTTTCTCATTTTTCCTTTCTGTTTTTCTAATCAAGAAGCGTTCTCGATGATACTGCTGTTTTTAATTTGAATACTACTTCCTCGTGTGGACAGGTGTTCATGATTCACAACAGCGCAGCAAACACATACAGAAGAGAGACTTACACTAGAAAGACGCTGTCTATAGCCTCCCTTCTGTCCTGTTTGCTGCGCTCTTGTGAATCATGAATATATACCAACTCGCCCAAATTTCTTCACCCATGAAAGGACAGGTATCACACGCTGCTAGGAAATACAGGTTCAACCTAGACGCCTAATAAAAGTACGTACCGTCTCTTCCAGTCTATAACTCGTGGCATTTTTTTTCTCACGTTTCGTTAGCGCAACTGACGATGCGTATTTAAACAAGCGCGTTACGCTAAAACTACGCGAGATGACTGCGCGGTTCATGCTGGGCATTCCTTTTCAGCCACGGCACGCATCTATTAATTTTTTTTTTGCGTCGTCACCGCATCATCTGGTAGTCTTTCCTTGAAGATCATGCCAGTATATTCGACGAATGCAAGTTTTGAACGAGTGGAACCGATTTAAAAGTGGTCGTTTATATTTTTGTTGGGTAATACGCAGGCAGCCAACATAGCCCAATGGCACCGTGTGCCGGATTCATTATAGTGCACAAACAAAAAGCACGGCATCCGCTCGACCATACTCGGTGTTCACAATGCCGACGCTTTGATTCATCAGTGAGGTTCCGTCGCGCCGACCGTGTATGCATAACTTATACAACGTAGCGACTCATAGGCCATAAAATGCGGTATGTAAACTGTGCACTCGATTCGTGGTTCGCCTTAGTTCGGCTTACGATCGCTTCCGCTCCGGTTTACCTCGAGGTACACGGTCGCTCGAGGGAGACAAGGCGCAAAGCCGTGCCGTTCCCACAGATCTCTGCGCGCAAATAGCCAGCCGTGTTCGGTCGCGGGCACAGAGCGAGTCGGTACCGGGGGTTCATGTGGTCCACGTGCCAAGACGTGTCACCAAGTGCGTCCGGCTCCTGCGGCGGCACTTAGTCAGGGATCGCTGTCGGCAAGCCCCGAGGCCCACGGCACAGGGAAGCGGGTGTCGACAGCTGCGGCTCCGCCCGTTCTTTCTCTTTGGCCGAGCGACGCTGGCGAGGCCATTTGCCAAGCGCCCTCCTCCTCGCCGAGAGCCCCTCGCCTCACTGCGGCCTAAACGTGACAGAACAGAAACGGGCCCCCTGGCAGCGAGAGCGGAGAGTAAAGTTAACCCGCCCTTTTCAGGAGAGCGCTAGTTAACGTCTGTACTCCGCTGCAGCCGCGCTGTAACGAGCGCCGCGTGCATTGGGATTGGCTTGCAAAGCGACTGCACCGTTTGCGTTATTTCGGGGATAACTTCGTGCGCACGAACTGGGGGCAGTTTCCACTCTTGTTGTGTCTAGTCGATAACACGCGCTGCCTGTGTGTGCGTCGACTGGTGGGAACAATACTGGCGGTGGATAAAAAGTAACTGCTCCTCACCGCTCCTCAACGCATTTGCAGCCCTTCGACGCTATTGGCAAAGCAGTCCTGAAAACGAAGGAATAGTACAGCGACTGGGATCTCCTGCCAAGCGTAATTTATCTGTATCCTTCATCTGTACAAATTCGTACTCATTTGTTTTCACACCACCTGGTAATAACAGGAATCGGAACGCCCACCTTTTTTTTTATGAGCTTTCACGCGAGGGAATTTTTTTGCCCAAAATTGTTTTCCTTGGCAGATAAGACAATCTTTTTTTCTCAACCTAGAGCGGATTTATGCCCCCTCCCAAGCGAGAAATTTTAAGAGAGGAAAATCATGCTGGCCCATTTTTTTTTCGGCAAAAAAAGGTCCAAGAAATAAATGGTGAAATTGGACGGCCCCTTCCAATAGTGACCAATAAATACGCCCCTGTTAATCACCCACCCAGTCCTTTGTGCCCAGACGTCTCCCACGAGAGACATTTAATAGCGAGCTAAGTTACGTGGCGTGTTCGACGGCGAAACTTGCGCGATTGTGCTTGGCACTAGAACCAATATTCGGGCGCTTTCTGCAACGATAAGTTATGAGATATCGTGAGCACTCGTGCAGTGCCTAATCGCGCTTGGACTGAATCCGCACAGCTGAGCGCTACTGCCTTTGTTTTTAATAATTCGAGGGTCAGAGCTGTGGTCAGAGACAGCATCTGGCAGAATTAACTGTGACGCTCCACCTCTGCGCCGCACTGGAGGAGAGCGAAGAATCAATTTCTCCGGAATCCATCGATAGGTTCGTATGAACCTCTATGATCGCACCGGGTGCAGGAAGACCAGTTTTCGTTCTCTACCATTTCCACCTGCTAAAAAACTCGAAACGCGCACGGCAACGCAGCTGGAGCGCAGCCCGTTATGACTTCTGGCTGATCGCTTTTCGAGAGACCTGCCGTTTCTACGCCTCCTTAGGCCATTCCCGTTCTGTCAGCGCGGCTGGCGCTGCTAAGCGCGCTGTGGAAGGAGCATGGGACAAGCCCGGGGCTGCGGCCAGCAGAACCCCGGCCGTGACGAAGGAACCCGTCGCCGTCAGAATGACGTCCGACGCGTCAGAAAAGTCACTGGACGTCGCGAAATGACGTGAAAGACGTCCAGGTGACGTCGAACACGTTAAGATGATATACGCTGTCATTTTGTGCCATTTCTTGTTTTCTTCATCAACGACGATGGGCCCATGAACCGCCCCGCCTTTTCACTCGCGCAAGGACGGTATCGGTAGCCGAATGTGGTATTTTATTGCCGGCGACGCAGCAAAAGCCATTCCAGGACTGTCATAAAAGATTAATAGTGTTTAGTTAAGAGCAACACGGAAACGGGACAAGAGGTGTGGTTATGGAGCGCTTTCTATGTTCCAAAACATACCGCTTCTGTGAGTAGTGATGGGAGGGCTAGGAAAAAAAAAAATGAGAATTTTGGTTAAATAAAAATACTTTTTTGTTTGTTTTTTTCTCCTCAGGGGTGGAAAATAGGAAAATAAAAATGGCATGGTCTACAGGGCCCGCAAATGAGGTAGTTAACAATTAATTCAGAGAACACTGAAATTGTGATGCGCGGCTGCGTCAAAAAAAAAAAAAAACGCGATAGAGCAGGCCATGTTTTCTATCATGAGTCAGTTCCAATATAATTTGGGGTTGAGCCAGTATATTATGCTCACTTGTGAGTTGGTAAGGCCTGAACGACAAATGTTGCGCGGGTCTGCTCTGCATGAGAACGCGGCTATACATGCAGGCAAATTTTTATAAATCTGGATTTTGTAATCAGCTGTCATTTCCTCGCTGCCACATATTTACGCCCAAAAAATGCGCTTCCTCCCTCAAAAAAAAAAAAAACGAACAAGAGCTTGTAGTTCTTTATGTACTTGGCCGCATTACTGCACTTATTCCTCATTTGTCAAAAAAGAAAAAAAAAACTTCATAGCCTGTCAAGCATGGTTATCATGGAGAAACAAAGCGCAATTACATCAGAATGCTCTCCTGCGTTGCAAAGTATGCAGACACCACGTGAGAGTTCATTATATTTCTTTTGCAATTTTTTCTACGCCATACTTTAGTGCTGGGGGCGTGGTTTCTACTTTACCTCAACCCATTATCTGCTTGTGTCCTACCCTCCCAACCGCCGAGAGTTGCCCACTTAGCGCACGCAACTTGCGGCGGCTCAAGTGAGACTCTGCGAAGCTCGAAGGCTCTAAGCCAGTGTGGGCTCTCAGCAACGAAGCCGTCCAACAGGTTATATTATTTGTGGCAGAGCCTCATCAAGCATCTTCTGGCACACTGATTCAACTTGCGCAGCGGACGTTTCTTAAAAGCATGCTCACTGTCAGTTTCCTTCTTTGAGCATTCAGCTTTCGGCAGCATACTGCCGGATCTCACCTTCACTGGTTTGGCTTCTGGAGAGAGCGCGCTTGTGGTGTTCCCTTTGCTTTAATGTCCACCATTCCGAAACCATCGAGCGTAATTTACTCAAAATAACGCAATTCATTTTTGCTCTTGCGAGCTCGAGGGAAAAAATTGCGGCGAGGTGTCAGTGCCGCGCTGAAAAGGAGCGCGGCTCTCTCTGCCTTCGGTGACGTGCCGGTCAGCGGCACCCTTGCCCCCGGCGGCGGCGGCGTGCATCGGCGCGATGCGCCGGCCGCCTCTCGCCCGCGCACCTTTCCCGGCGGGAGGACGCCCATAAAAGCGCGCCAGCCACTCGCCGTGTTCCCGGGACCGAGAGCCGCCGATAAGCAAGGGCCTCCCCCGCCGGTCCGCGTCTTAAGGGGCCGCGCGCGTTATCTTGTCGATATCTTTATGCCTCCCCCCCCTACACATATGAAGTCGCCGGATTCCCCGAAATCCCTCTCCTCCGCACGACCGCAAGGCAGAGGCAGCCCGCCGATACATAAACAAGCGCGCGGCCTGTGTTTATAACCTCTGCAGCAGGGCAGAAAAGCGCTGCCCATCGCAGCCGAAGAAAGCGGCCGCCTCTGCTGCGTGTTTCGCCTTCATAAAGAGAAATATGCTCGCCGGCGAAACCCCGGGAATGCCGAGCGCTGGCCCCGATCGCGAGAGACAAAAGCTGACGAAAGATGCCGGTGCATGCATTAGGGCGCGCGACCGGGCGCAGCTGGATGCCGCCGCTATCGGCGGACACCGCCGCCGCGGGTGGAGGAGGGCTCTAATGGGTCACTGGCGTAGGCGGCCATCGCACCGTCCTCCTCCGCGGGTGGGGGGACCCGTGCGTCACCGGCCTGGGACGCCGCGTGCGCTCGGCTGTCAACGCCCTGCGCAAACTTACGACCGACACCGCCAGGTAAGTGTAAAACACTGTCCGAGGGAAGTCGGCGCGAAAGTCGCCCTCCCTATAAGCCTGAGTAACTTTGGTTGCTTTGATTACGCGCGCTGTCACTGGCTCCCGCGACAGAACGGATGGTGTGGTCTGCTGCTAAGCACCAAGTCGGGGGCGCGTTACCCGCTCGCATTTCGATGCGAACGCAGGGTTTCAAGGTCACGCGGAGATGAGGCGTGGACAGTCCCCGAAACATTCGCAAACAGTACGACCTCCTCTATCGCCTGATCAAGGGACGCACGCCACGAAAGCAAAAGAGCCTTTCGTCCCAACGTTCACTGACAGCAATGGTTCTACTCGCAGCAAGCTTACTTCGCTTGCGCGCTCCATTTTATACAACTGTGCGTGCGCACACATATCCGCGTGAAAGAGTAATGCAAAAAAAAAAAATTGGGAGGGAACACATATGCTCCGCCTAAGGATTGAGCTAAATGGGTTGAATCCCATATATGCAGAAGGTCTTTCCCTACATTCATAGATCCCTCGGAGTCCTCATACCTCTCCTGGCGCAGTGGAGCAGCGGTTAAGCGATTAACCACTGCCCTGCGATGGCAGGTGCTCCCAGCGGTGGGCTTTGTGCGGCCCATGGGTTGCTCTTCGCGAGCGACCAATCGTTTATTTAACTGCTACCTGCCACGGTGGGCAGTTTGCTCACTATCCGGTGGGCAGGTTGTGACGACGCCGCAAGGACACGTGACCTAGGTGGCTCACCTGCCTCCTAGGTTGCTCTCCGGGGACCACCTGCCAGAGTCATGCTCGTGGTTTGTCGCTCACAACGCCGACGCCGGATTTTCAGCGAAACGGGGCCTCTAACGCTATCACGTAAAAAAAAAAAAACGCCAGGGACACTTAAGACTTCTTACATGTGGGAATGCGAAATCAGTATACTGTACCTGGGTGCAAGTTTGTACATACATTAAAATTGTTTCTACGAGTCTGGGTATTGGTTCCGCACCAGAACGCAAACTTTCGGACCCTCTCGCCCAGATAGGAAGAGTTCAAGCCTCTGAAACCGTCTCTCGCAGCACCGTACCACCTTGCAGAACTCTAAATATAACCAGGCAGGACTACGTCGGATGCTACGAGCTGCCACGCACGACTACAACAATTTCGGTTTCGTTCATTCCCTTCCTCCTCTCCCACACAAGCCTGGCATCATGTGAAGACGAGCGCTCTCCTGGACGGCCGAGGGAGGGAGGGCCACGGGTGCGAAGCAGAGCGGCCGCCGAGGGACGAGCAGGTGTTAAAACAGAAGCACGGGGGGCCTTCCCGGCGTCCGTTTCCCACGTCCGCCCCCCCCCCCCCCCCCCTCTCCCCGAAAACGCGAGCGCTCCCTCCCCCGGCCGGCAGCGCGCCGTAAAACGTAGGGCCCGCGGCTCCATTACAGCGCGCCGCGCAGTCTGCGGCGGCGTCTATTTGGCGAGATGAGAAATATGAAGGGGCCGCCGGGAGGGCGGCGCGGAAAAGGGGAGCCGGGGGCAGCGGATGCCTCCTCCTCCGCTGGCCGCGGGCATAAATCAGGCGCAGACAAAGAGTTACGGAGAGGAATTCCGCGGCTCTGCGTCCCTCGGCCGAAAATGGGTCTTCTTCTCAGGTCTCGCCTATTACGGCGCTCGCCAACCGACCGTGGAAAGAGGGCCCCGGACGGACGGCCACTGAAGGGGCGTATTTTCGCCCAAAGAAAACAGAAAGGACAGCTTATCGAATTACAACCTCCCGGCATCCATTTAGCGTGCAGCGAACAGGTCATTCGAAGGACGGACGCCTCCTCGGCTTCTCTGCTTTCACTCCGGCCAAAGAATGGAGCGGCAGTAAATAAAAGGCGCAGCGGGCATTCTTTACTTTTCTTCTTTTTTTCTCTCTCTGCGCGACATGGGGCAAATGTGTTTGGAATCGTACTGTCGGACCTTCCCTGTGGCTTCATTTTGCCGTTCGTAGGAAAAATGATTGAAACGTTGGTCGGCTAAAGAGATGCAGCATTTCAGATCACAGATCGTGATTAATCGCTGTCCGAAAAACAGTGTCTCGAACGAAGTTTCCTCGCCATGGACTTCGCACGCATCTGCAGCACCCGTTGCGCCGAGACGAGCGCTGCACCGGTCGCTCTCCCGGACTGCCCGCGCACAGTCTCAAAATAGCGAGCTGTTTACACCACTGTCGACACGAAAGGCTCTGTCGTGTCCCTACATTAACGAACAGCTCAAAATGAATATGGGGCGGAAGGGATGCCTCAGTCTGCAAGGAAACGCTTCTAGAAGAGGACCTTCTTCGTGTCCGCTCGTCGGAACATTGGCTACCGTACTGACACTTATTCCTCCCGCTCCTCGTTCATTTTGAGCCGCCAGGAATTCCACCTTTCCTGGCCTCTCTCTGCAGCACAACTTAATGATAACCATCCAGTTGATATCATCCCTTGGTTCAATTTGAATGCATGAATTATGTGAGCGGTGTCCCCCCCCCCCCCCCCCCCCTTCAAACGGGAAAGTTCGTATAAAAACACTCTGAACCCCATTGTACTGATGAAAAAAGTTTGATACATACATGGTTGAAATGGGACCACCCCCCAGCCGCCCACTACAGATGACCCATAAATCCGCCCCTACTAGAAAGTGATAGGAACTGCACTTTGGGATGCCGATACAGGCGCGTGACGTCAGGTGTGGCCCTGAATCCTCTAATCCAGAAACGCAAACAGGCGTTTCCTCGTTCAACACGTGCGTACACCCTGCCAGTGCTGAACACGGCGCATTGTCGCCCCGGTGTGGGAGGGAAGCCATGGCGCGCGGTGAGAGTATATAACGCGAGCAACATTAGCGCGCGCGCTGCCATCTCGCAGAACGAGATGGCGAGAGTGATTAATCGTGCTGCCCGTGCCAGTGGCTACGCGGAAAGCGGGTCATGTGGCCTCCTGAGCGTGGCGCTGGGCCCGCAGGAATGCCCCGGGATGTCTTGAGGGGGAGCTCGGCGACGTCCTCGACCGCCGCGCCATTCCGCCGCGCGAAACACGGCGCCGCAGACAAAACGCGCGCTCGTGCCGCCGGCAAGGCTCGCGGAAACCCGCTCCTCGAGCCGCTGCAGTGACGGGGCACGCCTATAGCGCGCTCGCGTTGCGTCACTGTGCGCTTTTCCTCGGCGGGAACCAACGCGGACGACGGAACGCGTTCACGACTGCAGGCGCGCCTACGCATGAATGCGAGAGAAGAAGCACCCGTCTAGCCGTGCGAGTCTGTCTCGCCGCATCTCGCGGGTGGACCCGCGCGGTAAGAGCGTCGAAATGGGAGCTGAAAATCGAAGAGGGAGACGGGGCGTGCGAAGCGGCTGACGCGTCTGGCGTTCCCGTGCGCCGCGCTACCGCGCTTTGGACGCGTTCACACGGGGCGCACTGGCGCCGCTCCGGAGGCGATTCGCATCTTCGCGAACGGGCTCCCCTCTGTATGAACAGGAGGCCGGTCTTTTATTCGGGAGCTGGCTCACGCGCCGCCAGCATGTTCACTCGGCTTATGAGAACGAGGCGTCCGAATACGGTATGCGTTTTATTCTGGCTGCCTCCTTCCCCCGAAAACCACTGCGGTGCTCCTCCATTTGACCTTAGGCATTGCCTTGCGCAGCCTCGGAGAAGAAGAAAAAAAAAAACCCAAAGCGGATAACCGACCAACGACAGAAGAAAAAAATAAGAATCACTATGTAATGAATATCCAGAAGAACCCGCGACGAGCGAGCAGTTCGCAATGTTATGGTTACTGTTGCCGGTACCCCAGGGCTAGCCGCGAGTGCGTGCGGCAGTTACGAAGCCTTGGCGCCTGGCCATGCTGAGGTTCCCGTGCGCAGCACAACGCGCACTTACACCTGGGCTCGGCCGCGGGCGAGCAAGAGGGGGTGGGGGGGGTGGGGGGGTGGAGCTCTCTCTCTCTCCTCGGAGGACTCGAAAACGCAGCGAGCAGCAAAATTCGAAGAAACGCAGGAAAGGCAACAATGTTGCTCCCGAGACTTCCGGCAATATTTCGCTCCTTCAACAGACGACCGCGGAGGAGTCTCCTCACGGCGCCTGAGAAATGCGGGCCGCTAGCCGCGCGTGCCAGCGGCGCCCAGCTGCTTGCGGGGCAGCGCGGTCGGTGTTTGCGCCAGTGGAACACAATTGCGGGCCACTATGCGCGCGCGCGACGGCGACGAAAGCGTCTCCTCCCCCCACCCCTTCCTTCCTAAACGGCACAAGGAGGCGGAGGGGAAGAGGGGGCGCGTGGCGGCGATGCGAACTCAACCTTGGCTCGACTGGCGCCACTGGCGGGGCGAATCCGGCCAAAGAACAACACAGGGTGCCTGAAATATTGCAGACCCGCGTATTTGCCGGGCCGCTGCGAGCGACATCTCGTCGCTGCGGCCGCAATTAGGGGCTCCTCGAGGCGACCTCATTAAGGAAAAGACAGCGCGCACATTTCCGCATTGCCGGCACGACCTGCACCCCGGGCCGGGACTCCCGGTTCAGTCTCCCGACGCAGGTACCGGCGGTGAGGTGTCGGCTGCCCTGGGAGCACCGTCGGCGCCCGCTACAGCGTTCCGCCAAGGAGAATTTAAACAGCACGATTGCGCCTCGACCTATATTAAGGCCGCTTCCGTTTACTCGAGGTAATGGGGCGTGGGCTGATGGAGCAGCACTCTATTAGCGCACCAGTCGTCGTCGCACCTCTGTCTGTACATATATGCTATGGCACAACTTCCCGCGTACTCCTTGGGATTCAATGGCATACCCGTCAAAAGATGTACTTTGTAGCTGCGCCAACATCTTAATATTGCGGCCGAACATCTACATCTCCCGCGTTGCTCACAGATCTGAATACTCGTTGTCTCAGGGAAGGGTTTACTACAGACAAATTTCGCCACAGGAAGGCGGCGAAGGTTGATTCCAGCCGCCAGCGGAAGGGATACAATCG
Organism: Amblyomma americanum; assembly: GCA_030143305.2. Lineage (NCBI taxonomy): Eukaryota > Metazoa > Arthropoda > Arachnida > Ixodida > Ixodidae > Amblyomma > Amblyomma americanum. The sequence continues at coordinate 70,708 of JARKHS020007984.1, forward strand.
CCAAAATTTTCCGCTTTCCCATCTATCACCCCAACCGCCCATTTCCGCCCATGACACCACGAGCCGCGAATACTACTGTCGTGAGGCTCCTTTCGAGAAGTATCTTCAAGGGCACGTGACCTCAAATAGACATCAGAGACATTTAGAATAGGGGGTACGCAAGGGGATAGGGGAATAGCTGGGAGCCAGTGCGCATGCGCGGGACAATAACCCGAAAGGCATTCTTGTTCTGCGCTTGCGCACTGGCGCCCCGCTATTTCTCTATACCACTAATCGATATGGTCGATATACAGGCGTTAGCTTCACGATTTGTGGCCATGGTCTGTGGTTCGAATTTTTAGTTGGTGACATGAGCACGCAATACACCACGCAGGCGAACTGCCTCGATCAGTAAGCACCGGACGGGCATATTTCTTCACACAGCTCATTTTCTTTCCCTCCGGTACACGTTGGCAACCATGCGGTAAGTTGCGCCTTGTGGATAGATTACGGAAATGTCGAGCGAACGTCCCTCTGCATGACACACACCTGCTCCATTCAATGCTCGATTCAGCCTTAACACTCATTCCGCAATGACAATGATTTCCCCAAATAAGTGAGCTTGCTGCCCGCGTGCACTAAAGTTTACCCATTTTGCTTGGTATGCCGGGAGGTTTCGTACGCCCGGCACATCACTTCAGTCCTGTGAAGAGTTGGCCAGTGTGCAGTGTGGTGTAGACAGACCGGTGCGTCTTAGTGCTTGTGCCTAAGGTGCTTGTGCCTTTATTTCGGGAACAACACTAAGAACAGTTCGCGGCCAGCTCCCGCCCGTGACCTTGCGACTCATGATAGCCTAGCATATGACATAGTGGGATACAAGTCAAGAAAAAAGCCACTTTTCCCCGTCAAAGGACCCCCCTTCCAGCCAATAGCGTCGGCCGATTTTCATGAACCGGTTTGCGTGGCAATTCAGGGAGTGGCAAATAAAATGGGGTTGCCCCCCCCCCCCCCCCTCCTGCATTGTCACGCGACTCACACCAGCAGGTTCATGACCATCGGCCGACGCCATTGGCTGGAAGGCGGTCCTTTGATGGGGAAAAGACGCTTTTTTCTTGACTTGTATCCCACTATTGCAGAGATGCCGACCACTCAAGGGCCGTTATAACATGCGAACAGCTTTGAGAATCTAGCCGTAGATGAGGTGGGCCCAACTGTAGAGCTTGGTGCTAGCTTTTAGTAAGATATATGAGTGCGGGCGGCACCGCGGACTTTCTAGCTGGGTGCTGACTGCCCATACACAAGAGCCCAGTGGCGACACACAGCCTTTCCGTACCCGACAGACAGGTCTACAGCCCTAATGCCATAGAAACAATACCAATTTTCGGCTCAAATGTAAGCGTATTCACTTTGTGACAACGCGTGCAATGGGAAACACCTGCATAGATGTAGAGAGATAGTGGCGATGGAAGAGTAAAGGCAGGAAAAGGAGTAATCGCCGCAATCTGAGCAGCCCCTTCTCAAGAGCAATGAAAGCGGGGTACGTAATGCTCCGGTTGAGCCTGAGTGACGCTCAGAGACCGAGGCGGGTTAAAGAGGACGTTGCGCTTACGCGCATAGTATTAGTTCGTCTAGGTAATACGACGACGTGTTTCTTTTCAGACGTAGACTGTAGTGGGCGCTAATTACCTCGTTGCTATCCTACACGCGGAACGATCGGGTATGGCAGGGTATTATCAACTCTTCTCTCTCAAACGGTCTGTCAGCCTATAATTAGGCACACATGGATTATTTGCCGCGATGGGCTTTTTGCTACAATATCCCATCATAACGCGCATACTGTGAACGACTGGCGCCAGCCTCCGCTTCAACGATTGACTGGGAGTGATTCCTGATCGTATTTCCGTACATTACGGTGACGCCATACTTGTCTCTAATAAGTGCATAACACTCACTGCGCGCCAAGGGTTGCAAATGCACAGACCTTCGTTGATTCTCACTGCACCTGCGATGCTGTTGTGGATATTCCACCAGGCTCAAATTTAGCCTTAATAACCGGCAGAAGTTACTGCACAGCAGCTGTGCCTCACCAACCTGTCAATTATATTTAGATACTTGAGAGTTGCTGACTAACGGGTGGCAGGACACTGCAGTTCGCAGTTTTGTAACTCGGCAGTGTTCATTGTACTTTTTTTTTAACGGATTGCTCTCACAGTTTTAAGAAATTTTACCAGTGACAATAGGCTGCCAAGAAAAAGTGATTTGCGCAAACAGAAAAAAAAAGGCCACATCGAACAGTGAACTGTACACCGCATTTCGACATGGTTCCTGAACGATGTAGTCGAGCCTGCAACAGCGCTAATTGAGTGCAAAGTTTGAGCACGGCGTAGGTGTTCCAGTTGCTCGTGAGCGCTGCGCTGTAACGCTTAGCATGCAGCTAAGAACCTCCGGCACCTGGCTCGATCAAGGCACGAGCTTCGCACAGCTTGGTGCACGGGGAGCCGGAAGCAAGAGAAACAGGAAGCCCGAGGACACATATGGACACACGCCGGAAACCACTGCCTACCTGGCACTTACAGGTGATACACTTTGTCGAGATGCCAGGGACGTACGTGATTTGGCCCTCGTTGCCGCACTTGATCGAATCTCCTGCAACAGAGAGAGAGAGAGAGAAAAAAGAACGAGCGTCAGCGTTAGGAGCGTGGCCCGGCAGTGCATACGCCGGGCGCCAGCGAAGGCAAAAAAAAAAAAAAAAAACACTCTCGCACATCACGCCTTGACTGCTCCGTAACTAGCGGCTCGGAGCGATTTATTGGGCAAGCGACAAGGTCGCGGAAAACAAAAATGCCAGGCAGCGAAGAGAGGGGCGTGGAATAATAATAAATAAAGAGGCAACGATAAGAGCCCTCTAATGAGTCAATAATTGGAGAGCGTTTTAAAGGTGCTCGCGAAACTGGGGCGCTGAAAAAATAAAAAAAAAATGCAAAGGCCGTTCGCGTCGGCCGCTTCGGGATGCAGAGAACTATCGTAAACGCCGCGAACATAACATAAACATCAAGTTCCTGAAATTATTGCGCAATGTCTCGCCATATCGGAGCGAGTTGTCGCTCGCCGATGACCATATCTCGCGCGCAAAAACATTCACTGCGCGAGTGATTCACTAACGTCGCGCGCGGATCGCGCTCACGGCAAACGGTGGGCGAATGCCGATGTCACGCACTGCGTGGGGTAAAAAGCAACGCGCATGCTTTCTGAAGGTGCCGTCACCGTGGCGCATGAATCACGCCGGAGAAAACGGAACAAAGGAAGGAAGGGAAGGCCACGTGAGGATATCAACGCGCCGGCAGCAACCGTGAGGAGAGCTCGCCCCCGGTGCTGGGGAGCAGACTGCGTGGTGGGGACAGGTCTCAGTGATGCTTATTAAAAGAAATGAGCCGAATTTAGCCCCTCCCGAGGCTGGCACATGCCCAGCAGGCAAAAAGCTGCCGCTCGGAGACAACCCCCGCGCGAAGGGAGTGGCCCGGAAGGAGGACTGCCTAATGAGATAACTGGGTTATGAAACTGAAGACGCTCGTGCGCAGTTCGGGCGCGCGCCATTTTCATTCTCTTTGTTTGTCCGATTACGCGTGATATACTGAGCGAACAAACGGTGCGCTGGGAGTGGCGCGATTGGCGTCAGCGATAAGAAACGCGTGTCTGTTGGTTCGTGTGTATACTGACTTCGTCGCTTTAGCTATCTTGTGTCGCACTGTAGTTGGCAGCGATAATGCAGACGAGAAGATTGTGTTTACATCTAAATCCATGGGCTTAAACGGGACACTTTGTACGGGATAAAATGCATCGCGGTGTCATAGAATGTCATGAGTGGGAACATCCGCGCTCACCCGCTGACCAATGATTAGAGGGTTATTAGGCGGGCCTGGCCAGAGTGAGCATTGCTGTGGATGTTTTGAAGAGGAGGCCGCGTACCACAAGCTACAGTTCTCCCTTCTTCGAAGCAGTGGGGCGGGGGGTTACGAAGGGGCTAACTTTACTTGGCTGCTGCGTGAAACTGGGCAAGCTGAAAAATTGCAGACGATCATTCCCAGTGTGCTGCGAATTGCGATGGCAGATGTGCGTGCCCTGGCACCTCATCCGAGAATGTGCCGTTGGACGATGCATTTGAGGGATGGTTCTCTTGTCGCCGCGTCACTGCCCCTCTTCTGCTCGGCGCACCCCGCTCCTCATTGCAGGTTCTTGGCAGGTGCTTGGCCCCGGTGCGCCTGACAACAGGTGGACTGACCGGCATTAATTGCTCCGCTCACCCCAAGGGACAAACGCGAGGAAAGGAGCGAGAGAGAGAGGGAGCTACTGTAAGAACGCACGCGCCTTTCCTCTCGTCATCATCTCCTCCTCGCCTCTTCAAGCGCGCGCCCGCGCCTTTCCTTTTCTCCATGATCGTCCCCGCCGCTTCGCCCTAAAGATGTATAAACTGCATTTCCAAGCAGGCAGCATGCGACAGCGAATGATACCTCATTGCAGCGCTGTAAACGACTGGAAGAAGGGCGGGCTATATATCTGGCGTATCAGGTAAGCGAACGACTCAATTTCCTTGATTGGCGCGATGACGACTGAAAACTGCGCAGAATGCTTTTGTCGCAGAAAGCCCTACGAGCAGCGATGCGAATAGTTCGGGTGCTGAGAGCGAATTCCAGAGAAAGAAAAGGGGAAAGAGAACACCAACGACCAGCAGGGGCATCGGTATAACGGGGCGCTGCAAGTAACCGCTATCATCGCGCTTAGACTGTCAGCCAATCGCCTGGGGAAGCCGTGTGGCTCGCCACCGCCATCCCATTCAGTTCTTGATTCCCGGCTCGTTAGCGCAACACAAACAAGGCGCGCATTAATGCGGAACGGGCTCGGCGGAGCGTTCAGGGGCTTCGGAGAGCGCAGGATAACGGGACGTGACCCCCCCCTCTGCAGCGGTGAACTCGCGGAGCACCGCAAAGTGAAAATTGCGCTTCACTGCGGCGGCCCTTCAGACCTGCGGTGCCGATGAGTGATGCGGGCCGTCGCCGCAGGCTCTGGCGGTTTTCCTCCGTCGCGGGCAGCGCAAGAAGCAAAGGCGCATTCGTTAACATAATGGCAGCGTTAAGCAGCAGCGCGCGGCAGTGGTCACTCCGATGGGCGGCTCCTCCGTGACCGGCAACGCCAAGCGGCGAGATTTGTGCGCGCACACCCGCGGTGGGAACCTTCTTCTCACCTCCAGCCAAGGTCCGGGGCGCGCCTCCGGACCGGTGGTGATCTATGCGCGCCGCTAATCGCCAGCGCGGAGAAGACGACGAGACAATGCGCGCCCGTGCTGTCGGCGTAATTGCGCGGGAGGAGCGGCCCAGACAGCAGCAGAAAAGTGTTTGTTTGAGGGAGCACCGAGCATTGCGAATGCAAATCCCCTCTGAGCAGCGCGGGCGGAGCCCGGCCGCCGCGTATAATGGCCCCGCGAGCTTCGCAATTATTGCGGCGGCGCTGCGGCCGATCGGCATTAAGGAAAGCGGGCGCGTTGGTCGCCGCCGAAAGCACGCGTAAAAACTGCCGGGTTTTCCCGAGAGACGCTCTCCCTCCCGCTATAATACTGTATTCGATCGGGACTGCGCCCGCTAAATAACCACGCTCGCCCTCGTATATTTATTGCGCTGCTCAGGCGGCGGCGGCGGCCTGGAATGTGTGATAAACGCCACGCGCGGTTATGCGGTTCGCTTTTCTGCCTCTGGGCTTACAGCTGCCCGCTTTACTTTATCCCGCGCGCCGCCAGAAATGTGCCGATGACGCCGCTGATGGTCTCGTTGATACATCTGTCGAGTCCGCGGTAATCGCTTGTCCGTGGCGGACTGCGCCGGGAAAGAGGCGCGGTGACACGCGCTTCCCCGGTGGCGAGGAGGAAGGATCTTGTTTTGCCGTTTCATTACTCGGCGAAGGTATTATACACAGTTAAGTGGCATCCGTGCGGCCTTGTAAAGCCCGACTGCCTCGCGTGAAGTACAAATTATCATGGCGCACAAGATTCACGGACAAGGCTATAGCCTCATGACTTGGGAGTAACGTTTATAGGTGCGCCGTACGAAGTACGGAACTCTAATGCCGCGCTTTAATTAAGTGACGCGCGAACCCTACATGTTCTCTTCTTAAATATTCGCCGAGTCACGCAGGGGAAGCTTGCAATAAAGCCGCACACAGCGCAGATAGCAGTGCCTTGTATGAAAGGCCACCAGCCTCAGCAGTACGGCATTGTTCGTGGGAAAATGCGACGGAAATTCTCCCTTTGAGTGCCGAGTGACCTCGCGTTCGTCTCGAACAAGACAGCCACGTCTGCAGCACCTCCTCTCGCAAGCAGAGCAACACAAAGAGAAAAAGAAGAAGCTGTTTCTGCGCATTCTCGACCGTCTCGCGATATCCGGTAGTGTATCGACTACGGCTTTTCAAAATGGTTTTATTTTTTGTCCCTTTTCCACGATCGCTTTAGCTAGTACGGTTCAGTTAATGTTTTAACCCCCCCCCCCCACACACACACACAGACATACACACACAGTTTTCGTCATTTCTTTCTTTTCTATGCACCACGCTCGCGAGCGAAAGTTTCGAATATCGAATGCGCCCGCGAAAGGAAGGCGAAGGGCGACCGGCCGAGTCTACTATGCGTCTTTTCGGTTTCTCGCGGTATCAGCCGGGTAGTAATAAACGAAGAAGCCGCGCGCGCGGGAGTCGCGAGTGCGCGGCATGCAAATGGTGGGCGCATCAGCGCCACGGAGCGCGCCAAGCGAGAGGAAGAAAGAAAAACGCGGCCAGTGCGTGCGAGCGCAAGCAGAAGAGGAGGGGGGAGGCTGAGGAGGGGACACGCGTGCTCCCGCGCCTGCAGCGATACCAATCTGGCGTAAGCGATGGCCTTCGGGCGGCACCGATTACCCTTGAATTATCACCTCGGCACGGAACGCGCGCGCGCGCTCACCGTTCCCGGCGATGCGAGCCACTTGGCCCGAACGAGCGGCAGCCCGGTTCGGCGGACAATTGCCGCGACTCCGCGACAGGTTCCCGCGGTCCGTCGCGCGGCTGTCTTTTTCGCCCTATACGGATGATGCGCGCGCGGTTCGGAGATCCCCCGTTGCCATCTCCCGTTGCCATCGCGGTGGTGTACAAGAGCCGGTAGCACACGGCGCGGGGAATGGGGATGCCGCGCCAGAGGGCTCCGGAGTGGTGCCGGGCATTTTGCCGCACGGTTCACCCGTTCCGGGGGTGTCTTGTCAACAGGCGAAGGCTGGGCCCCCTTCTAAATGGACCGAGGCGCTCCTCGAGATAACGCCGACAGGGAAAGGAAAAACCGAGCGGACAAGTAAGAAAGGAGAATATATAGTGGAGGGTATATAAACAGTTCGATAAAGCGGCCTTCGGTCGCCGCGCTGCTTAGACCGCGGTAATATGCCAGATAATAGCGAAATGCTTGTTAACACTTCGCCCACGGAATGCGCAGCGTTCACATTAAGCAAGATGGGACTAAAAGTGGCTCCATCTACTGCTTCAAGATCGAGACAGCGTTTCGTAGCAACGTGCGCATGATGTGCACGCTTTTCTAACCTCGCGTTTTGTTTTTTGTACAAAATATAACGACATTCTTCCCGCTCTCACAAAAATAATTTTACCAGTATCAAATGGGAACCTCAGATCGTTATGGCGAACACGCGTAATACATCTGTTGCGATTGTCATTGAGCCTATACTATAGTTGTCATGCGGTTGCAAGACCAATGTCGCAGTTCTAATGCCCCATTCATAGGCGCTCGTACACGCTTATAGCTTGCATCTCATTTGCCCCTTTTCTGTACCGCCGACTTCGCCAGAATTAGGCTGTTGTCTAAGAAAGCTAGACAAATGCAATACACATTCTTTAACTATGGGACGATCAATGCCTCTCAACTAATTTTATAGACAGGCCTTATCGCAACATTATCATTGTTATCATTGTTGTTTAAGAAATACAAAATGACGAGAAAATGAAAAATGAAGATACGAAGACACAGACTGACAACTGACGTAAGTAAGGGGCGTAGCATGACAGCAGCCAGACGAGAACTGATAAAAAAAAATACGCTGCAGAGGTTCCCGTCTTAGGCGATATACCGCTTTCGCGGCTCCCCGTGAGTGATATTAAACATTTAAAAGAGGTTGGTCGGCCTCTTCAGCACGTGACGACTGCACCGTCTGCAGAACCCGTGACGTTTAGGACGGTGCAGTCCGGGCGCTGCTGCCACGGGATAATCAGATTTTACGGCCGCTATATTTTATTCACCCGCCGCGGTGGCTCAGTGGTTAGGGCGCTCGGCTACTGATCCGGAGTTCCCGGGTTCGAACCCGACCGCGGCGGCTGCGTTTTTATGGAGGCAAGACGCAAAGGCGCCCGTGTGCTGTGCGATGCCAGTGCACGTTAAAGATACCCAGGTGGTCGAAATTATTCCGGAGCCCTCCACTACGGCACCTCTTCTTCCTTTCTTCTTTCACTCCCTCCTTTATCCCTTCCTTTACGGCGCGGTTCAGGTGTCCAACGATATATGAGACAGATACTGCGTCATTTCCTTTCCCCCAAAACCAATTATTATTATTATTATATTTAATTCACGATGGTTATCTGAAAAAACCTTAAACGTCTGTCCTCCTTCATATGTCTAACTGTTTTGTAAGACTGCGATTAATATTAAGAACAGCATCTAATACGCATTCAGGCAAAGGCTGCTCGATTAGAAGCTCAGTTCTAACAGTTCATGTCGCTATCAACCTGAGTGAGTTGTCTTGACAACTTGAGCGCAATTCTAGGTAGCCACGACGGGTCGGCGCTAACCACCGCACGCGCTCTCGGACGGGACGCAGGTGTTCAGCCACTGCAGCTTGTATCACGCGCGGTGGGGGCTCCGCGGTTTGGGCCGAATGGTTTAGCAGGCATTGGCTGCCGGACCACCCCACCGGCACAGACTGATGGTCTTCGTCAGGGCGGCCAAACGAAGCAGCTGAGCCAGTGCTGACTTGGAAGCCACCTTGGCGCGGACAGGCGGGTTTCCATACAGGCTTCGACCCCACGTTCGGATTAGAGTTTCGACTCGGGTGCACACAGAGTCCGCAGCAAGCTGGGATGCGCAGTCCCACGGAACGACGAATGACACAATGAGGGTCCGAGGACATTTAATGCCGGAAGGAAGACAGGCGAGCCAACTTAGGCGGCTCAGTGCCGCGCTATATGCGGAACGAGGTCGTCCACTCCTAGCTTGAGCGCTCGTCCGATGGCCACTGCGTCCGAAACAGCCACGCATTGAAGAAAAGTGGCGCAGTTCTTCTGGTCGTCTCCCACTTCGCTTCGATGCACACACGCAACGGACACACTGGCGCTCTGAAGAGCGCAGTCATGTCGCTCGCGTGTTCAAGCTAAGAGTGGACGACCCTGTGCATTAAGGGCAGCCATTATAGAGAAAAGAAGAAAGGCAGAGACAGAAGGCGCGGGCTTCCTTTCGGTGAGCGTGTGGCGCGCCTATAAGCGTCGCTCGACGGCGCCGCCGCCGCACGTGGGCGGCGCTAGAGGCCGACGCCGTCGAAAGGTGAAAACGCGGAGATCACCGGTGCAAGCTCACGCTGAAGGCGGCGAGGGGGGGGTTCCGCGCGTCCACGGCGGCGTCCCGGAGCCCGTGCAACAACAGCTGCCGAGGCCTTCGCCGTGCGCCAAGAGGGGCGGGCCCGCATTAATTAGATTTCCAGCGCGAAAAGAATCATAATTGCCGACACACAGAAGCGGCGCCATCATTAGATCGCTTCAGCCACCGAGCGCGCAAAAAGTGACAGCTGAGTCAGGGCGCGAAATCTATACGCGCGCTTTTGCGAGCGCGCGCAGCGTGGGCGTGTCGCTTTGCCGCCGACACGTATCGGCTCTGAGAGCTGGAGAGAAATTCCATTTCTCTCTCGCTTGCCACGCTTTTTAGTTTATTTTGTGTGCTTGCGTGTGCGCGTGTGGACTCACTCCGACGGAATGCCGTACACGAGCTTTTCATGCTACAAACAACAGATTGCGCAGCTTGCTCGCCAAGCTGCTGTCTTAATAATTGAAGCGCCACACAAAATGCGCCATCACTTCTGGACAGGCTATATCACCTCACGTTCGTTTCGCCAGGTGCTGGGCATAACTTCGATGGTTCAGGTTTCTCGCAAAACGATATTGATTTTGGACATAAAATGAAAATCAAGGTGCAGACGCTATTTCAAGTACTTTTTGTCCAGAACAGCACTACTCTGCAGATAGGCAAACAAAAAGCTAAACGCACGGCGTTGCTGCGAAGGACAGGGCCTGATACGCACTTCAATCTCAGTGACATTTGTGCGTCTCCATTTTAAACTCACCGACATGTGAAATCGTCCGTATGAGCGGGGCATCCCAACAAAATGTGCGGCACAGTTTCACCTGAAGCTCGTGTGGTTGTCACAGTGTAGTCTGATGGCCCGTTCCAAGCGGAACCGCTGTAATCAAGAGCAGTGCTATAGTCGGATGCAGCTCAAGAACGAAGCGGCTTTTTTCCATCAAAGGACCCCCTTCCAGCCAGTGGCGTCGGCCGATTCTCATTCCGTGTCAGTGCAGGGAGTGGCAGATGAAAGGGGATAGTCCTCTCCCTCCATGGTCGGCGATAGTCCCCTTCCCGCATTGTCAACCTAGCAGGCATCACGAGAATCGGCCGACGCCATTGGCTGGAAGGGGGTCCTGTGACGGACAAAAGCCGCTTTTTCCTTGAGTTGTATCCAACTGTAGCCCCTTCCCTGCGTTGTCCGGGATAGTCCCCCCCACCCCCTGCATCGTCACGCTAGCAGGCTCATGAGAATCGGCCGACGCCATTGGCTGGAAGGGGTCCTTCGATGGGGAAAAGCCGCTTCGTTCTTGAGTTGTATCCGACTAAAGCTCAGTTGTAGGCCATATGTTCGGCACTCGATAGTTCAGTATACTCACACACTTTCATAAAAATTTCTTTATCGATTTCGGTTGGAAAGTTGATGTATTTGTTAATGAAGCCGATAGCTATGTGGCTCCTCGCCATACTTGTGTAGATGAAAGCGGAAATGACGTACGCTCACGCGTGGCAGGCAAATGAGGCGATTGTTCGTAAACATGACACCTATACGCGTGGACCGCTGTTCATGAGCCCTGGAGACTTTTTGTCCACCATAGCGCATGTCAACAGCCACCAAGATACACCAAGACAGTGGATCAGCGCTTGTCGCATTCCAGCCGGTATGCGCGAGTTTAGCGGGCTCGAGACCGGGGGGGGGGGGGGGGGGGGGTGTCTAAGTCACCCTGTATGAATGGGCGAGATCACTCGGAATGCGGCGCTCGCAGCGGTTCTTATTTCGCCTCGCTCGGGGCGCAGCATATTCGCCGCGCATTTTATCGGTCCGTCTCTTGGCCGGCGAGCGTTGTTCGTCTGTCTGGCGCACCTTGAGAATCACTTACGCCGGGCATATCCAATGAACGGCCTCGAGGACGACGCGGCTACGGACATACCCTAATTACTTCCGAGCCATTTTTATCCGGGGCAAACCATCTGTAAAGGAAAGCTTTCAACATGGAGAAACGGTCGGGAAGGCGCGGAGTCGCATACCGACAAGTTCTCTGACAGGTATTCCATCGTCGCGCGCGGCAAAGGTCGACCCTGAAAGCAGAATGGGAGCAATCAGGTACGCGCACTGACGCCAATGTGACACTGAGAGAGGGGGGGGGGGGCGCAAACAAGGCCACAGGGTGGGGGGGGGGGGGGCGACAAAGCAGCAACGGAGGCTGCGCCAAGCGCAAGGGCCATCGCACGCGCGTGATTCCCTTCGGCTGTTTGGAAACACGAGCGAGCCAAAGCTCCCGGCTTCCGGCTCGACGAATGCAAACTTTGACTCAGGCGAGAGCCTGAGGGCCCGTATCGACGGGGCGAGAAAAACAGGCCGCGCCGGAAGGGCAGTGAGGTTTGAACCGACGCCGCCGCCGAAGGAAGCCCCGTAACAAACCGCGCCGCTCGCACCGGACGTTGCCGAGCGTCGCGTCGTCGTCGCCTCCATTCACGCGTCGCCCAGAGTAACACGCCCCCCCCCCCCCCTTCCCCCCCTTCCTGCGCGGTGCACTGTCTGAAAACCGCAACGCTTCCACGGTCGCACCTGCGGCCGAAACTCCCCGTCGCCGCCTTCGCCGACCATCACACCCAGCACCGGGGACTCGCAGCGACAGGGTTTGAGTCGCGCCTTGCAAAAAAGAACGGCTGTGCAAGTCAGTTGCCTTCTGAAGACTGCACGTCACGCCGTGAAGCAACGCCGCAACCGGTTATACATGCAAGTGTGAAACGACGGAAAGCAATTGGAATTTGGAATTAAATGAGGTTTTCTAAATGCTAAAATTTCTTGTATCTCACGGTGAGACACGTTTCCGATTGTCAGGGCAAGCGATGGCTAAATAGCCTACAGTAGCAACTATATTGAAGTGGAAAGCGCCGGGGGTCGGAACACACCAGCGACAGTGCAAGCGAGTAGCGTTTTTTTGAGAAAAGTGAGGAATAAAGCAATACAATATCGATGCGCTCTCCCTCCCGGTGGACTTGTGTGTTTATTTTTTCTTTGACCATTGACCGATCCCCTCGCTACACTATCGACGCGAATAAAAGCACACATTATGCAGCTAACAGCTACCGGCGCGCAAGCTGGCAGCTTGACAACGACCGTTTTGAATATTACGGCGATAGCGTTGTTGCTTTGGGCTGTCGAACGCTTGGCGGCTACCCCTCGTGCAGTCATTTCATTTCAGACCACGTAATTTTCGATTCACGCAGAAATATAACTACGCATCTCCGGACGACCGCCCACAAGGTGCGAAATACCTTCTCATTTATTTCGAAGCGTTCGTGACCATAATACGAAATGACGAATTTCTCAGGGGTTGTTTTGCGTTCGTCTGAATCTCGCAAAATTTTCTCTCATGACTCGAATTTATATTTGCAGGGGCGTTCCGGTAAAATGCCGAACACATGGCTCGAGACACTGAACATAAGGTGAACAACGCGCTTCCTTTGGTTCCATGGGCAGTGGAGAAGTGAGTTGGCACCTTGCGCAAAGTAAGAATGGCACCGCTGGCACGGTCCCCCTTTGCTCTCGTGAAGTTGTCCCAGCAGGCTGAGAGACACGGCTGACAATTTCTTCAGGGCGCAGGCGGTTACCGCCGTCGAAGCAGGCTATACTATATAGCGCGAGGAATGAAGCGGACAAGCTCGCCATGGCCACGCTCATGCAAACTGGCATGATTTGTTGAATCATTATATAACGCGAATTAGGTTTCACGGTGTTGACAGCGCGCTCACCGCAGCCACTAAGACGAGGTTAGGCGTTTAGACAACGAAATCAAGAGAGAGAGAGAGAGAGAGAAAAGGAAGCGAAAGAGGAGGAGAAGGGAAGTAAGAGGGGAGAAATGAAGCGCGCTATTGCTAAATCCAAATGGGCGGTGCTTAAGCGCCGTAGCACGGGGGTCAACTGCAGGATGTTGCTTTACACTTTCCTCCCATCACCACGCGGCGAAGAAACGAGGCGCCTGATGACCGATGCGCTTGCAGCACAGATCGCGAGCGTGTGCTCGTACGTAGCCTGCGGGAATTGGAGGGGGGGGGGGGGGGGCGACGACGACGACAAAGAGTGGCACTTTTTTGATGACTCCCATTTCCGAGCGTATACAAGTGTACGAGCGCGGAACGCGCCCGCCGCGTCTCCTGAATAACGCACATCAAAATTTATTGCCAATTAAGCGCATAATGCTCCTGGAGACGCGACACAAGGAGACACCGCGGAGGGGACCGCCGGCGGCGGCGGCGACCCAAATAATCAGCCCCCGCAGCAGCAACCGCAGAGGGAATCAACTGCGCTGACGTAAGAAGTGTCCCGGCTGCGCGGACCATAATGGGGTCTCCGCGGATCGGGCGCTCTCCGCGCTAACCATAACTCCATTTGGCCGCCGCCCGAGGGGAGGAGAGGGCAGAAGCGAAAGGGAGCCGACCAAAAATGGGGCGATATGACGAACACCCGGGGCGCCTTATTGTGACGTTATCGAAGACCGCGGTGGAAAGAAAAAGAGAAACTCGCTTCCGCGTTATCGGACTCGGACGCGGGTTAGGGCACACGCCGCGCGAGCGGGTTGGCGTCGGCGTCGATCGGTTTTCTTGCGGGAACCACCATTAAGATTATTACCGTCTCAGCAAACATCTCGCGGCGCGGCAAAAAGACAAACAGGGGCCTTCTCTGCTCGCGTCGCGTTGCCCTTCGCGCGACGGCCGCGTCCTCTGCGGGACTGGTCGGTCGGAGGGCGCCGCCGCCAGAGATCGCGCTGCACGCCGTCCACGCTCGACGGTGTTTGTGAAACTGCGCAAAGTCTGGTCCTCCTCTACGCTCGTCCTGTTTATTATTGCTCTTCTGGTCTGCGCTCTTTTACGTCGGCTTTGCGACCTTCCGCACATCGCAGCCAATCGCCGCACTTTCCAGTCGAGTGTTTTGAACGTGTGCATTGAACGTGGTTTCATACATAAAACTGCGTCAGGAGGCTACTAATCGCACGCTCCTTCGAACGACAGCGAACAGCCGCACGTTCGGCGCTTTCCGATGCGGGAACTAATCCTCGGCCAGAGGAGCTCACATTCTTCTCGCGGGTCTAACCCCACGGCTTCGGAAACCTTCGCTCGTGAAGTTCTCCAAATTTCTGACAAGTGTGCGAATCACCTTCAGCTCTTTCAGGCTCTTCGTTGCGTGAATTGCGACATAGACACGGTGCCGTGCAATATGAGGCTTTGCTAATGATTGCATCACTTAATTCTAGTGATCGCCTCTTTGAAGGCGCCTTATGCCCGCAGGATATTATCGCGGAAAGAGTACAACGTCCGCTTGCACGCAGTGAAAAAGCGGTTTGCCAGAACATTACGTTGTTCTAGCGACTGTGCATGATCTTGAAGCAAGTAATTTTCATTTGCCATAAATTTGGTCGTGTTAGACTTGAAATCTAGTGCGGAGTTTTCGGCCTCTCAAATAGAATGGCTGAACGGCGACGTAATTTCAATAAAGCCCTTCCCGGCTCATAGTCCCCAGATGTCGTTCGCCCTCCGGGAGTAGAACGGCCAAAAAAAAAAAAAAAACCCCGCTCGTCAAACCACGCCCAAGGCATTGGAACGCGAGAGAATGCCTACCCCCTTTCGTAACCATGATTAGAAAAGAGCACAGGACACTCCTATAAGCCGCACTTTTTTTAGCCGGTTTGGTCTTGGGGCTCATCGAAAGGGACGTGACATGTCGCGGCTCTTTATCTAACAGAATTCCCGGCGGCGACGGCTCTCTGGCTTTAAAGCAGCCAATAAAGCTGATTGCATCTGGCACAATATAATTTGGTCATCGCCGTCTCAAGGTCCCCCGTCGCGCGCGCGGCTGCTGCTGAAGACGACAGGCGCGTGGTGAACGCGGGCGGGAGGCCAGCGACGGGCCGCCGGAGACGAGCAAAAACACGATAAAAAAAAAGACAGGCTGGCACCCGAGGCGACGCGGAGCAAACAAAGCGAACAGGAAGCTCGCTCGGAAATGGCCCCAGGCCCCTCGCACAGCAGCACCCGCGCGAGTCACGTGCCCGCACACAGCCTCGCCGCCCGACGAAGAAAACGAGCGAAAAGGACGAAGGCATTAAAGGAAATCACTCCACGAAAAGGTGCCTCAGGCTAATGAGAGGCGGGAGAGACGGGCACTGCGCAGCTGCGGGCGACCTTCGACCCTCGCGTAGCGACTCGCGTCAACGGCTCGCACCAGCGGCCACGAAACACCGCGCGATAAGACGCCGACCGCGGGCTTTCTTTCGGCGCAGCCTTCGGCCGGAGGCGACAAACAAGCAGCGCCGGAGCCCCTTCAGCAAACAGGTGCGCGCTGGTGCGGGAGCGCCGCGGTGAAGAGTTGTCCCGCCCTTGAGGAGGAGGAGGCTCATCGCCGCCTCGTCCGAGGCTTCGCCTGCTCTTTTCCGAGAGCCGCGCTAGCACTGCACGGCGTTTGCTTAACCCCGGGCCATTATTTCTGCCGTCCTACTTGGCCGATTCCGCGCCGTGTTTGAGACGCTCGGGCGCCGCCGCGCGAAAACCCCATCGTGAGTAGGCCAATCAAGGCCTGCACCCACGCTCCCCGAGAGTGCTCAGCCGCTGCGAAGCTGTAGCTGCGCTAACCGCAGCGGTAGCACAGGCTGATGATACAAGTGTGACCACAATGCCACCAGCGCTTATAAATGTACTCCCCCCCCCCCCCCCCCTCCTCCTCACGCCCACATGGTGCGCGCGCGCGCCACGTCTCCTCTCCGCTTGGAGCCACTGTTCACTCTGCCCCCAGGATTCAGCTTCGCCGTCCTCCGCACTGGCGACACGGCGAGGTCCTTTGTTGCTTCACTCGTGTCCCCCCTCTGCTAACAACTCTGCGCTGCAACACTCTGCCTCACGGGAAATGACGCGACAACTGGCGTGGCGGTGTTAAGCGCGCCACAGCTGACCCCTATAGCCGCACCTTTCAGAGAGAGAGAGAGAGAAAACTTTTATTTCTTTCCAAGAGGTTCGCGGGGATGAAGACTTCCTGGTCGTCTTGCTTGGGTGCTGGCGACTTGAGTCTTCAAGCAAGAGTGGGCCCTCAGTCCAGGGCTCCACTGAGTTGTGCCGCTTCAGTTGCGTGCTTTACCAAGGCCCTCTGGACCTCAAGCTCGCTGCTGAAGAGACAGCTCTCCCATTGCTCCGCACTCGGTGTTTGTTGATTGTGGAATGCTATGTTTCTCTTGCATTCCCAGGTGATGTGATAGAGTGTGGGCGTACTGCCGCACCAGGGGCAGTCTGGTCTGAATTGCGTTGGTGATATCTTGTTGTATGTGTGTAGGTTAGGGAAGGTGTTCGTCTGTAGCCTACGCCATCCTACAGCCTCTTCCCTATTTAGTGCTTTGTGTGGTGATGGATATCTCTTTCTGATTCCCCTATATAGTTGTAGGGTCTCTGTGTAGCCCCCCTCGCATATGAGTAGCCGTGACTCCGAGACGATCGATAAGCCTGCTCGGTAAGTGAGCCCTCGAGCTAGACTGTCCGCCCTTTCGTTTCCTGCTACGCCTGCGTGGGCTGGCACCCACACACACATTTGGAGTTGGGCACTGTAAAATTAAAGAGCAAAGAGCGAAACACTTTTCAGCCCTGCCAGGTAGGTACCCGAAAGTGTAAGAAGCCTGCCGAAATCGAGGCAATAAGTGAATACTGGTATTGACTATGGTAGTAGTAGAGAAAAGAACGCAGCGTTCTTCGCATCAGGGCCGGTCATATATCAGCGGCGCGAACTGACCTCACAACACGGGTTTATATACGAAAAGAGAAATTGTTCCGAGTGTTGATATATTTTTTTTTTCATCGGGCTTGCTTCGACACTGCCTTCGCGTTCACAGAAACGTTACGGCGCATGCAAAATGCACGGACAGCATCCGACGCATTACAAGACTCCCGCGCGGCTACGACCACGTACTTTACGCTCAGGCAATCCGATTTCGAAGTGGAGAAAAGAAAAGCGAGATGCTGACGGCGTTTGTTCGCCGAGCTCGGAGGGCGACCGCCGAGGAAGCGGCGAATGCGCCAGCGACCGCGTCACTGGAGCGTGGCGAGGCACGCGCGCACGCACGCGCGTGTCTGGAAATCGTGGCTTTATCTCAAACGCGGGCAGAGACAAGCAGTTCGATTGCGGAGGGAAGAAAAATAAAAGCGAATCGAGAATAGGGGAAAGGCGGGCGCACTGCGGTGCGTTCGTCCAAGACAGCCGCCGGGGAATGCTGAAGGCAGTGGGAGTCGCGAAGGCCACATTCCAATCCCACCTCGGTAGGTTCGGGTTTGGCGGTGTGGAAAGTGGCGCGTCACTTGAAGCGGCTCGAGCGGCGCACCGGGGGCTCTGCGCTGGCACGCGGCCGGCACGTGACAACCGCCACTCGCACACGCGACCTCCGCCTAACCGTGTACACCCCGACGTTCGAGTGGATGGTCGCTCGGAACTTGCTCTCTCAGATGTCCACACTCGCGAGCTGTCACGAAAGAGACGTTAGCGAGGCCATCACAAAAGGAAGAAGACAATTAGCCACGGTCTGTTTGGCGCCGGCTAGCGCAGCTGCGGGTTCATATTACCTGTCATGGGTTGATGCCGCCTGACAAGTTTCAAGGGACGCCGCTACGACTGCAGCGATTTCAGCGTAGCACTTTGTTGGGGATTGTAGCCTCGCTTCGCGTCATTTCGCCAACTGTTTTTTTGCACGCCGTGTCTTTTTGGTATCGCATTTTCAAAAACTTATGAGCACGTATGTGCATCTTTTCTCTCAGTAAAATGAGAGTCGAATAATCATTAAAAATTCGAACTCTGATTACAAGCCCGTTTATCCCGGCCAAACCCGCCAGCTGGGCAAAAAAAAAAAAACCCGTTACTTCGGCACGAATGCTAGTGTGTAACAAAAGCGGCGGCGCCCAGTGTCACCGTATGGCACCGAGCTGGATGTTTAATTATGCTCACGAGCTCTGCTATAGCGGAGTCGACTGAGCGAGAGCTGGTGTCGCGCGAGCACCTTGAAAAGAATCGTTGAACTTGGCCTACAGGCTGCTTTCGGAATTAAATAACAATAAATTACGACGCGCGCAGGTGCGCTAGACGCGTTTGCGCAGACACCATTCTTATGAAATGTGGTAATGCAGACTCGCCCACGGGGCGCGTGCGAAGCCGCGGGCGCCAAACGCGCACGCACGCCTCGGTGTAGCACCGAATAAAGGCTGGGCGCGCGAACAGGTCCCGTCAGCGGGGGCCGGCTAATATAGTTTCGCCTACCTAATTTATTCACAAATATCCCATTTTTCCGCGTGAGTAATGGCACGCGAGGAGGCGCGCAGTGGACATCGGGAAAGAAGAAGAATAAGCCTGGCGCAACTCCCGGCTCGGCTTGAAACGTTCTTCGCGAGCCATGAACTGTACTACACGCATGTATGTGTATATACACTGTACTGAGGAAGGCGGCGATTTATGTGGCTGTCACCGCGATGGAAAAAAAGAAAAAAAAAGAAAGGTAGTCGCAGAGTTACGCGTAGACCAAGAAAGCGTTGCGACGACGGCTCCCAAATAAGAATGCAAAGACATCGCGCCGCGTCTTGCGGAAACTTCAATACCGCTACTGTACGAGTCGCGAGGCTCAAAGCGTGAGCGACACGCTGCGGAGTAGGCTCCAAACTCGGGCCGCAGCCAGCGGGCTTCCCTTCGCATGCGGACTGTACTACCTCGCTGTCTATTGTGTGCGGGGCAGTGTAGTTCGGGAGCAGCTCAGCGCTCGCGGCGTGACAGATGAAGACGGAGAGCGGACTGCTAACGGGGCGAACACCGCGGGACATGACCCGAGAGGCGCCGTCACATCGGCGGCCGCGAACAAAGTGGACCCGGGCCTGTGCGTTGCGAAAACCTCATCATTTCTTCTTCCTCGGCGTTCGAGGTCTGGACGCCTCCCACGAAAGTATCTCAGAAGGTTAACAAAAGGAGATAAATTGAAAAAAAAAATAAAAGAGGGAATCTTGGGTAGGGGAGGCAGTGTGAAAAGGCGGCTTAACTTTGTGACACCCCCACTCAGCGTCGCGAGTCTTGAAGGTTTGTGTTTTCTATAGAGTCAAGACTTCTGAAAGCATCTTCTGTGGTGTGACCCCCATCAGTTACAGCGAGTTGCGTGAAGATTACTTCACTCACAAAACTATCGCTGTCGATCTAATAATGCCGCTCGGCCCGAGCGACATGGTTTTTAAGCAAGGTCACACCAGGGGATATATTGCCTTTTTTTCCGTCACGCTCCGGGACACGCGTCTCATTTACGCTGCTACATTGACTGGCATCGTGCTATACACAGCGATGCGCTGCAACCACGGGGGTGACCAAAGGGGAGACGGAGTGAAGTATTCGAGGTATATCTTTGGAAGAAGCTGCCAGTGGAGGCAGCAAAGGCCAGGATGAAGTTGAGGACAGGCATTATAAACGGCGACCCCACATACACACAAGTGGAATAAGCTCAAGGAGGAAGAACCCCTCTAACAGGGAAGGCGTGACGGAGGTGGCAGTAATAAGCTTCAAAGCCACAAATAAGGATATATTTAACTGACCGTACCATTTCTTCCCCGAGGCACACGTTTATACGCCTGCACCATCAGAAGATGCTAACACGCTACTCGACATGCTCGATACAGGATTGGACGACTGCAGGTTCTCCCAAGCCCTGCTCTCCGCAGGCCGGCGGCGTTCGGCGAGGAAGAGAGGATCGGTAGAGAGAGAGAGAGAGAGAAGGGGGGGGAGAGAGAGAGTTGCGGGTGCTGACAGCCACAAATCACGGCTCTCCGGGGACCTTTTCAAAAAGGTGTCCGCACGCTCGGCACAGCCGCTCGCTTAAGGAGCCGGCGGCTTTATGCCTGCGCCAGGCGCGAACTGAAACGTTTGGCCGCCGCTGCTGCCGTCAGGACCCGAGTGGCGGGAAGGTGCTGCATTCCACCGAGTCCCTTGCGCGGCCCAGGGTCCCTGCTCGACTGCACAACCGCGATAGTACGTCGCTAGGTCTCCATTATGGCAGCCACACCCCCTCGGAGTATTGGGCAAGGAGAAAAAAGAAGATAACCGTTGTCTACCATAGTATCCTGAACCTCGTTACATGTTTATCAGCGCAAAAGACGGGACACGAGAGAACGAGTGCACGGGACAGGACGAGCATCTGTCCCGCGCAGTTCCTGTATGCTATCCCCGTTTTTTTGACTGCTGCGAAGATGTGTTACCGCTTGGAAAACGATTACCTGCATCTCGGAGTACTACCTTGGATTAGTCCACGAAGAAGCTGGTGTATAGTGTTCGGCCTTTCCTTTATATTTTATTTTTGTTGATTCACACACAAGGTGCGAACGTACCCCGCCGCGGTGGCTCAGTGGTTAGGGCGCTCGACTACTGATCCGGACTTCCCGGGTTCGAAACCGACCGCGGCGGCTGCGTTTGTATGGAGGAAAAACACTAAGGCGCCCGTGTGCTGTGCGATGTCAGTGCACGTTAAAGATCCCCAGGTGGTCGAAATTATTCCGGAGCCCTCCACTACGGCACTTTTCTTCCTTTCTTCTTTCACTCCCTCCTTTATCCCTTCCCTTACGGCGCGGTTCGGGTGTCCAACGATATATGAGACAGATACTGCGCCATTTCCTTTCCACCAAAACCAATTATTATTATTATTATTATTACGCCTTGTGAATTCAACAGAGCAGAGCAGAACATAATTTGCATGTTCGATTCGGTGCCCATAGAGCCCGTGCAACATGTAGCCCTAACTCGTTTCTGCCGACGACTGCACGCGATTCGAGTACTCATTCGCTCAGCTGCCTTCCTTGGTGCAAAATTCCAAGCCTTGGCAATGAAACCCAGCAGCTGCGTGCTTCCACCCACGAAGCTGGCTGGGACAGAAAACGTTCCGAACATATTAAAGCGAACAGTGCTTTAAACTTCAGTACCATTTTTAATCATTAAAGCGAAATTATAAGAAAGAAGAAGTTCCTATAACGAAGCTTCTTTCTTTCTTTGATTCTTTCTTTCTTTCCTTCTTTCTTTCTTTCTTTCTTTCTTTCTTTCTTTCTTTCTTTCTTTCTTTCTTTCTTTCTTTCTTTCGTTTTGTCAGTGCACAGACTTCAAAATCGAGGAAGAGCAAGCTCAAGGCATAGCATCTGACAAAGGCCTGCCCTCTCCATAGAAATTAAACAATGCAGTAGCACTTGGCAATCTTAGACAATCTGTAAAAGTACCACAGAGCACACAGATTACAGCGGAATAATGACTACCAAAATGCAATGATTAAGTCTGCATAACACTATATAGGAACCGTAGAACAACGGAGGCGAATGAACTTGATGAGGTCGAGAAGAAACCATATATCTATTACAGAAATATGCGCTGAAAGCAATGAGTGAAGAGAAATTGAAGGAGTTCACAAAGCACGCTCGTCGGGTGTGACATGGAAACGGCGCGGACAGGACAAAAAAGTAACGCACAAAAAAATTCCTTACGTGCTGTCAATGCAAAAGCATCCTTTGGCCTAAATCACACTTTGACCTAAAGAGCTTTACACTAAAGGCCTTAACCATAAAGGCCTTTGACCTAAAATGATTTGACCTAAAGGCCTTTACCATAAGGCTTTTACCCTAAAGTCCTTTACCGCTAAGGCATTTACCTTGAAAGCCATCCCCCTAAAGCCGTTGATCTAAAAGCCTTTACTATAAAGGCCTTCAACCTAAGGCCTTTATCGCCATTGTCATGACTGACCCTCATCATTATTTGGTAACCTTCTTTATCATTCCAAAACTACCACTATCAATATAATTATCATTATCGCCAACTGTCCTTAACTACCCCTATCACAATATCACAAACTGCTACAGACTCGTCTAATGTCTTCGCTTCATTGTCTGTGATCACCGATAACCATCTTATGGTCTACTGCTGACTGAGACCATGGTGACGTCATGAGGTTTTGCTACCACTTTTCTTGCTCAACGCTGCCGTGTTTCGCTGGCGATGAGTCGTATAATACTTTCGCATTAATAACCAAAACACTTATGGGGCTTATGGCCGTAACTACATTGAAAAACAACTGAGCTTGCAGCGAAGAATGTTGTTTTAAACTTACGCCTATTAAGGGCGCATGCGCCTGCACAACCCCCCCCCCCCCCCCCGCCCCCAACACACGCACACACAAAGACATCAATGCGCTGCTAGGTTTCAGAATCGCCGTTAAAAGGGGATAATCAGACTTCAACCGGGACGCTTGGGCGGGCGGTAGTAGCTCTGAGGTCAATGACAGATCCGCGGAGAGAGGGGGGGGGGGGGGGTGCGACAACGGCCACTGGTATTTACGACACATCGGCGGCGGAAGAGCAGCGAGACAAATTCAATTTACTCGTCTGTTTCCTACACGGTTCGCTCAGTTTACAAGACGGAGAAAGAAAAAAAAACAAAAAAACGGCTTGAAGGCCATTTCTAGCTCACGGTGCTCAAATGTCCGATAGTGTAAACACAGACTAAGGAAACAGGAAACGAAAAGAGATAAAGCGAGGCCTTTTAGATGTCCTTTTAATATTTGGCAGAATTCCATCTATACGCATTTCGATCACAATACTTTTTTTACGGCGACGCGACAATGAAAGCCGCAGTCATACATGCTGGCGTGCGATACGAAAAGGCCGGGAGACCGTTCGCGGAACCGCGTCCATAATTAAACCGCGGTGACAACGACGTCCTTTTCCTTTTTCCCACCAAACTATAGCTAAGCCACCTTCCATGCGGAAACCGCATGCAACTTGCAGAGAACGCGACAGCCTCCCCGCTGCGATTTTAACAGCCTCATCTCCTGCCGAGCGATTGCCGTTTTCTCTCGTTGAGCCGAACTGTGGTCACCATACAGGCACGTAGTAAAGTAGATTTTTTTAACCGCCGTGCCGATCGCTTCCACAGAAAAGAAAAGCGGCGGTAATCAAATTTCGCGCGATGGCTCGTAAATTGCCGCCAGCGGTTTCCTCTGGGAGCAGCAGACTCGATTAACGCCCTCCTCTATCTTCCTAGTTAGCGGACGATAAGAAGAGCCGTAAAGACTCTCTTCCCCGTGCTTTGTTACAGCACGGCGAACGCCTACTTGCTATGCGGCCGATTTCATTCAGACTATCTCGCCTGCCCTGGCCGTGTCTCCGAGTGTTCGCCCCTCCGCGTGCATGCGCACGGCGCATAATAAAGCGCCGGAACGCGTTTCATACATATTCACGAGAGGCCTTATGCAAGCCCATTATCTTACGCCGCACATTCGTCGCCCCGGCTTGGGACACGCCAACTATCAGCGGATAACGCTCCGAGGCACGCTAAAGATGCGCCGCGGCAACTCTGCAGCACCTAATTACAATGGCCAATCGCAGGCTAGGGGCGACAAGGTAACGCGACAGCGCCTTTCCGCGGTGCGACCCGCGACATAAATCTTCCGGCCGCTGTCGACAGGACGATGCGAAAAAAGAGGCTCGGGAAAGGTACGCCGATTTCGCGCTGGATACGCACGACCGCGTACACACACACATAAATATTCGGCTGTCCCCAATTTTATTCAAGACAGTTCACGGATGTCTCTGCTTCGCTCCAAACGAAGTTCATGTGCTGTTCTTAGCGCGAAATGTTCAGGCCAGTGTGACAATAAAACGCCAATTTTTGCTTTTCTTTTCTGCTTCCTCAGCACAGCGCACGGATGAGGATTACAGCGGCGCTCATTTCAAGTGAAAGCATACGTTCGTTGCAGTCCTCGCTAGCCCCCCTGACTTGATCCAGCAGGCGGCTCGTTTCCATTACATCCCTCGACCGCGTCGTGCATGAGGTCAGCGAAATTTGCATCACCCGCGACTTGGCGCGCTTTCTGCACTCAGTGACACGAACAAACCCCGCGCATCGGGCCAGCAGCCGGTTTCGCGTGCGCGCCCCTACCCTGCGCTCTCTCGAGGAGCAGCAGCTGAAAGCAGCGGCAGTTATTAAAGTCGTGGCGCTCATCTGGCCGCCGGCGCAGGAGACCGGCTCGCCTCCCACGCCGCCAGACGAGCACTGCGCGCGACTCCACCCATGCGCCTTTCCAGCGCGGCATCCGGAAGCGGTCGACGGTGCCTGCATCAGAATGGCTCGCGACGCACGTGCGGCCGCGTCCAAGGCTCGCCCCAAACGAGGCGGTGGGCCGCTCGCGATGGCAGCCGTCGGCGCGGCGGTTAAGCGACGAAAACAACGGACAAAAAAGCGGCCTCTCGAGCAGAGGGGTTGTTGCGCAGTCTTTGATAATGATGAGCCATGTCGCGGCTCGGCCGTTCCGCTCCCCTACCGATAACAGCGGTCAACAAATGCTTGTTTCGCCGCCAAGGAAGTAAATAGAATATCCTCGCAGCGTGATAGGGTGAAGTGTGATGGAGTGAGCGGAACGAGCCAAGAAAAGCAGAAGAGGGGGAGGGGAGAACAAGGTTCTTACCAGCGCTACAGCAGGTTTAGTTTACATAACACGTGTTCTGTTTCTCGTTACTTAATCGACGCGACAAGGGCGCGGCGCTAGGTGCAAACATAGCCAGGTGGATAACGGGGGGCCCTGCATCCCTCTCGTCGCGTCGAGTGTTTCGCCCCGATCGTACACGCGGAAACACACAGATACGCGCACACGCACGCACACACAAAATGAAGAAGAGTGAAGTTCGCGTACCTGGCTTCAAGAGAGTGGAAACCGCAAGAGAGAGCCAGGAGGCGAGGAACAGTGCACAGGAAGGGGAGTGTCCTGCGCCACACCAACATGATCACAGTGAGTCCGGCAAGAGGGGAGAACAAGGTCCGCGGCTGGGCGCGGCTCAAATGCTCGCTTGGCAGCCCCCCCCCCTCCCCCCCCCCCCCCTCCCCCCGCAATAATGTCAACCCTTTCGCAGGTCACAGCAGTTTGACAGCATATTTACCACGAAGACAAACAATGCTCTACAAGAGCAAGATGCGGTTTTCAGACACCCTAGAATGATAGAACAGCCTCGCTTTTTCTTTTCTACAATTAAGCAATGCAGATTCACTCAAAATAATTAAATGTTCCGAAGGCTAAGCTGACGACATAATTGCGCTGTCGAGCTCTCCTTGCTGCAACGATATACTTGAACACAAGCAGCTGTTGTGAGTGCAGCTCGCTGAGAACGTCAGTATAGCCCATGTAAGCATGTTATGCTTGCGAGAATAATCTCATGCCCATTCCCATGGAAGCAAACAGGCGTACTTGTGATCACACGGAGGCACAAATAATGTGTGCATTTTTCGCTCGCATTAAGCAACATCGTTCGCACATGCAAAAAAAAGGTATTTTCGCCCTTTTCGTTCCTGTTTTCTTAGGTGGTTAAGACACAAACTGGCTCAAACGTTGGTAAAAATGAAAACGATGCACAAGTACCAACTGGCGAGGATTACAAAGCAGTGCGTAGTCCGAAGAACAGTTAACCGTTTTCCGCTGGAGTCCAGTGTAGTTATAAACGCCCTGTTCAGTCGCAAAGGCTGCGACTGAAGTGGCGACCAAACGGTTCTCGAGAACGCCCAATACCGCTGTGCTTTGAGGTGAGGCCCACCGAGTCCGCGCGAAAGATTCCTCGGGGGAACAGCCTTCACATCCCGCTTCGTTCGCGAATCAGCAGCCGGCACAGAGGCGTTCGGCAGCCACGCCCTCGGTCCCGCACTGGCCTGCGCGCTGCACTGGCCGCTGGTGCAGCGCTTGACAACTCAATCCTGCAGTGTTTGGCTTCTCCTCAAGGACACAGGGCTTGCCGTGCTGCACGCTTTCCAGTGCTGTGCCGCACGCTGGCGCCCTGCATCGGCAGCGCGGCGAATCGGCCCTCGCGCCGATGTGGAGGGCCAGAAGGGGCGGCCGCCGCCGACCGTGCCGGCCGTGGAACGACGGCCGATACACGTGCTACGCGGGAAGGGCAACCACGGTTAAGCGCGACGAAGGTTTGCAGTATTCAGTCGTGGTTAAGGCTGCACGTGTAAAGAGGTTATGTGCCGAGGTCACGCAGGTTGCGGTAACCGTGCTGCAATCTGCCGTGTAGCTGTGCTTACAACCACAATTACCGATAGCCGAGTTGTCTTAACCCTGGTTAAGGCTTCCCGCGCAAAAAGGGTATTACTCGTACGGCTTAAAATGCTCTCGAGTTGGCTGGTCGCCAGCCCCCGTCGGCGTCATCAAGCCGCTACATGGTATACATGTATGCGAACGTTTCCCACAGCCTCTGAAACCAAGGAAAGCATGGAACAGTGTTACTTATTCCTTTATGGTAGTTTTAATTAGGGGAAAAATTGCGCGCTCCCTACCTTCTCTAATCAGCACCACTGGAAAAGGAGAGGTAACATTTCTTTATGCTTTCATGAAAAACGGGAATAGCGAACAAACACGGGAGGACCAGGAGAAGAAGTACTCAGGACAACGTTCCTGGTTCTCTTGTGTTTGTACGCCGGTTCAATTATGCACATCAACTAGCCTGCATGGCTACCTCTATGGCTTCCTTATTTTCAGCGACAGTGGGATACTTTCGAGTATCCCTCCTAACGATCCCTTCGTTTCCCGATCCTTGCTTGGTCATCACAACGCTATATGAAACCAGATTATTTGCATCAGACTCGCAGATGCTCGCATGGGTAATATTACGTGGGACGCCATGTCGTCATTTTTTTTTTTACCTGTTGCGTTAAGGTGCAACAAGGAGGCGAGTGCCACGCTTTCGTTGTGCACAAACACGCGCTTACGTTTGCTCATTGCATTTCTCGGTGACAAACTAGCGCTTGATGCTTTCGACTAAAGAAAGATAAGAAATACCTCGCTGACAAGTGCAGCTATATGCATGCAGTCAAAAAACGAGGCTCGATAGAGATGGCAAAGATGAAATGCGTTCAAAGCTTGCTTTGTCAGTCTAAAAAATTTTCGTGCTCAAAAGGCACCCCTATGACTCAAATCTGCGCCATGCTCATACGACTGATTGTAAAATTTATACGTTCATTTAAGAGTATAAGCTCGTATTTCTTTAAAAAAATAATATTTCAAAGATTCGAGCAGCATCCGCAATGCAATGCGTAAAATACCCGCAAAAAGTACACAGAGCGCGCAAATATTTATCGCGTTCGTACAGTTCACAGAAAACCGAATCCATGGAGCTGGGAGCCTGTTGTCTTGAGATCTCACCGACACCGTGGCCCCTTCTGTGCCGAGATGCGTGCGCATACAACGAGAATTTGACTCACTCTTACTTCCGTTACAGGGTGGAGCCGGTATTCAGGTTTAACTCAACTCAAGCAACCGCAGCAGTCGAGCAATGTACTGTCAGGCAAATATTTCGTCTTCAAGATTTAAAAAAAATATTTCAGCATTTTCTTTTCATGTGTTCTCGCTAAATAAGCAGAGGACAACAAAATTTTCGGACTCAGTTTTCGAAGTATGGGTACAGCAAGCCAGAGCTCAGAAGTGGATACGGCGCTGCCGTAGAGACGAAGAGCCCCTTACATTCTTGACACGCAGGCATTTAGCCAGGTTTAAGTAGTCGGGGTTGCTCAACGGGCCAGTGAAAACTTGCACAATGAAAAGGTCACAACTGGTTCGATTATCTAGGTTTATTCACCAACGGTTTCAGACGGTGGACCATCCTTCATCAGGGTTTTAAGTGCCGAGTGGCTATATATATATATATATATATATATATATATATATATATATATATATATATATATATATATATATATATATATATATATATATATATATATATATATATATATATATATATATATATATATATATGCCATAGGTAGCATAAGAGGGCTCTCGCACAGTTTCCGCCCTCGCCGTTAGATGACGTTCTACGTCACGCTCGCGGTATTACAGGACGTGCTACGTCCGCCGCTATGGTCGAGGGTGGCGCTGGTGAACACTCTCAAGGCTCGCTTACACCCAGTAAACTTAAATACCCACGAGAGCAGCAGATTGGACAGCCGTCGCCGTAGCTCAGTTGGTAAGAGCACCGGACGCGATATTCGGAGGTCGTGGGTTCGGATCCCACCGGCGGCATGGTTGTTTGTTCTGCTGCTTTATAAGTAATTTTCTTTAAGCTATTTATTAATCCAAGTATTATTATCCCACTGATAAGCATAACACATAAAAAAAAATTAACGTTCCCCTATGCACCTTGGTTTCGGTGACTGTTAGCTCCCTTCACACATATATATATATATATATATATATATATATATATATATATATATATATATATATATATATATATATTGTATGTATGTATAGAAATAGCCACATGGGCTCTACGGTGCGAACCTCTTGACTTGATGCACTAAACCGCCATTCCCAAATTGCTCCGAAGATTTTGTGCACCATGAATTAAACCTCGGTTACTACACTAATGGAAAGAAGCGAACAAAACGCCACCTAAAGCGATGGGTGAGGGCAAAAAGCACACTCACACAAAGCGCAAGGTCTAAATGTTGGCAACAGCGTGTTTTAGATAAGGAGCAACACGAAGTTTTCAGTTGACATTCGGCAGTCGTGTCGTCTTTGCTCTAAATGCGCCGTAATACAAGGTGTCGCAGATTTAGCTTATCCACTGATCTCTTACTTTACACGAAGCGTAAATTTAATTTCGTGGCACACGCAGAGCGGAACTATAAATGCAGCGACATTTGAAAGTTTTTGGACATTTTCGGGCTTCAGGAGCGGTTGGCGGCGACGCTAGTGTGAGACGCGCTCTAAACAGGGCAAGCAGGGGGCTCGCGCACGCCGCTCTGACCCTTGGGGAAGCAACTGTGTGTGGGTGTCCTTGCATCGGGTGCCGCAGAGGCGCGCGAGGCTGTGGGCGGCGCAGTCCCACACAGCCGGCCTTCCCCGAGGCGAACTCGAGTCCATGAATATCCGGGGAGGGGGGGGGGGGGGGGTGCCTTTGGACAAAATGTCACGGCGCGAACGTACTACGCCGGACATCGCGGCCGTTGGGCTCACTCCCGCCGAGGGCAAAGAAGCCAGCGAACTCGACTGGCGCGGTTCCAACGTGTCAATCAGCGCGCTTGCCCGCGAGCACCACTTAGGCACACAGTGGCGCACAGCTAGTCACTCGGCGTGCTTGTCTCCAGAGCCGCCGCGGCGGGAATGTCGCGGCACGCGACGCGGCCCACCGAAGAAAAGCGGCCGCACAATGCCGCCCCGCGAGACGAGATGCGCCCCCACAAAGGCCCCGCTGCTCCGGCGACTCCTCGCCGAGACGCACTAAACCAAGATGAGCGGACGCGTGTAAGTTGCGTTAGAGGGGACGCCAGCCCAATCCCGTCGATTTCCGCCGGCGAGAAAAAGATGGATGCGATCGGGGGCCTATTCACTCGCTCGCGCCTTGGCTCCGGAGACGAAAAAGAAAGCTGGAAAGGTCGCCGCCGCATTCTGAGGAGAAGTTGGCACTCGCGCCGGAACTGAGCGGCGCGCGGGGGCGCGTTGCTTCCCTCCCCTTGCGCTGCGGCGTATACGCGAACTCACGAACAGAGTACTTAAGTTTGTACCGGTCTGATTAGAATGCGCGAACTAGAGCTTGGAGCTGTACGTTGCTTCAATTCTTGACTGCGGGCCAAAATAGAACACGTAAGGTTGTGAGACGGAATAGTTTCACTTTTAAGAAAGTCTGCCATGCTCTTTGAATTGATCTCATGAAACTGCACTCCTTAAGCCTTATTAACAATAAAGAAAAGAAACATTCAGACAAAATCGTCCCGCCCCGCCGCGGTGGCTCAGTGGTTAGGGCGCTCGACTACTGATACGGAGAACCCGGGCTCGAACCCGACCGCGGCGGCTGCGTTTTTATGGAGGCAAAACGCTAAGGCGCCCGTGTGCTGTGCGATGTCAGTGCACGTTAAAGATCCCCAGGTGGTCGAAATTATTCCGGAGCCCTCCACTACGGCACCTCTCTCTTCCTTTCTTCTTTCACTCCCTCCTTTACCCCTTCCCCTACGTCGCGGTTCAGGTGTCCAACGATATATGGGACAGATACTGCGCCATTTCCTTTCCCCCCAAAACCAATTATTATTATTATTATTATTATTATTATTATTAAATCGTCCCCAGTAAGCAAAAGTCTCGCTTTGATTTAACCCGAGCCAGCAGCGGATGGTTGTCGTGAGTTTTAATGGCAGTACGTTCGAGCTCTCAAACTTCCCTAAATCTGTATCTTGAATGCTGAGTGATCTCGGAGCAACCGTCAACCCGACGCGATCCCTCACGTCTCGAGTGACGACGAGGGGAGCGCTCCGACAGCAACGATATTCACCAATCTCGCAGCCGCTTCCAGCAGTGACGCGTAATCGTGCGCGCGCGTCACCCCTTGTTTACGAGCCGAGGGGGGCGGGGGGGGGGCGCGGTGACTAACGGGTCGGCGGACAGCGGCCAGATGGTGAAAAACCCTGCAGTCGCGGGCCGGCAGATGTCCCGCAGCAGTGCCTGCGCGGGCGAGCGCCTCGAGATCTTAATCGCGCAACTTGATCTGAACGCGGATGACGGCACAGAGGCTGCGGAGCTGTGCGGGCGACACGGTTCCTGAGTGACCCACGCTTCTGCTTCTTCTTGGCTTTACTATCAAGCGGCGCTGTTAGCGAAGTGCGAACCACGGATAAGCCCCGAGTGCGCCGCACAGCCTCTTCAAACCTGGGCGAAAAAATAAAACATACAAAGCCACCAACCGAAGACAACTCCGAGGGCGGAAACATAGCCTGTGCTGTTCGCAACCACAATTCGCCCCAGACGGTGCACTGCTACAGCGATTCC
Organism: Amblyomma americanum; assembly: GCA_030143305.2. NCBI lineage: Eukaryota > Metazoa > Arthropoda > Arachnida > Ixodida > Ixodidae > Amblyomma > Amblyomma americanum. The sequence continues at coordinate 102,142 of JARKHS020007984.1, forward strand.
ATGCACGGACAGACGAATGCCGGGTTTCTGTTTCCAGTTTTTGCCTACGGTTCTGGACTCGGCATCATGTAGATTCGCGCAGCTTTATGCTGATGAAAGACAAGAGCCAGAAAGTAAAAAATAGACGACACTATAGTCGCCGGGGCGGAAATCTCCGAAACGCAAGCGCGTAAGCAGAGAAAACGGACGATGATAGCCTCCGCGTTACTCCCTCCTCGTGCAAGGGCAATAAAGCCTACAAACAGTTTTACTGCTCGCTATTCAAGTCGAAACGTCTGCCCGAAACGTTGCGTCCCTTTAACGGCCGCCACTCTACAAATAAGGCGACGCTGAGATGGCCGTTACCGCAACAAAAGGCGGTCATCACCGACACGGCTATTTTTACACAATACTCAAACACGCCGCCTGACATACGCGCAGTAATTTCGTCCCCAAAGAGATTTCTTCTTTCTTTTTTCGAAGCCCCACTGTCGCCGCGGCAATGTCGTATTGGGCGTAAATTTCAGAGCTGCCAGCCTGAAAGGCGAGGATGTAGCAAGCCGTGAAAACTGCCACTGTGTCCGTTTGGCGGAGCGTGGCGTTTAGCGGCTCGCTTCTGCCTGGCCTCCACCGCGTGTTTTTTTTTTTTCTCCCGTTTTTGCCGTCTCCGTTACAGCGAGCGAAAATTCCGCCCCAGAGCAGCCTCATTTTGCAGGCGCTCGTCGGCTGGCAACTGTGTCAAAGGAACGGAAGCGCCTATACGGCTCCGAAACCGCGCTCCCACACCACCGCTGCCCGACAAAGACACGGCTTGCTTGTTCGCGCCGAGGCTCGTGCTTTATTTAGCGGAGCGACAGCGGCACTCCCATTAGTGCGCTTTCTTCTTTCAGTTCGCACGCTTGAATCAAGATGTCCGATGTAACAAACACACGCACGCACGCACACGCACACATGCACGCACGCGCACACGCGCCACCCCCCCCCCCCCACACACACACGAGCGCGCGCGCGCACGCACGCACGCACGCACAGTCAAGGGAAGGGAAATGAGGGGCTCGTTATACCTATCAGAGAAGCCAACCGCCACAGAAACCAAGGACCACAGGTAATCTTATAATATCCGTGGTGTTGATCAACGGAGATTATCATTGAATATTTTATCGCTTAAAGATAATTGATTAAAAAAGGAGAAGAAAAACAACCACATTGGTGATGTCAGCATCAAGGGGAATACTTCATTCGTTTATATATATATATATATATATATAATATATATATATATATATATATATATATATATATATATATATATATATATATATATATATATATATTCGTTTAGCACCGGTTTATGAATTCGTACTTCGGTGGACCCTCTACCCAGAAATATGAGTCAGGTTGGTTGTGTACTGCAGCGTAGAGTGGACAGGCAAAATATTTTGTTCTGTCGACATGCACTGCTCGCGTTTCATTCCCGTCTGACTGTATACGTATACGGCGTCCCTTATCAAGGATATAGCGGCGTGGATGTGGGCGAACACACAAAAAGAAAACAAGTGATGTAAACAAAGGCAAATTATTGTGAATAAATTGTTGCACGTGTTCTTTGAACAATGTTTACGAGTCTTGAGTAATTGCGTCGTTTGTAAGAATCATTCTAATGAACTAGCTTACATGCACGTTCATAAGGTAGCGCATTTAAAAGTACTTCGGCATGTAACGTTATTTTCCACTTTTTGCACACTCCACTAACGAAGTAAAGATCCCGTTACAGTTTTATTTCTCCAGCTGCATCTTCATGGCGGTAGTCTGTTTACGTCCGCCTTTCTCACGTAACAAAAACTTCGGCATTTGCTTCTAGCTGACTACAGGGCCGAGGATTAATTGGTTTGATCATAGAAGGTTTCCTTCCGACATAAGGGAGTTTAATATGGAGAGAATCGAGCATGCTCTCAAGAACGGAGGTAGCCTAAAAGCAGTGAAGAGGACACTAGGCATATGTAAAAACCAGATGTATGCATTAAGAGACAAGCAGGGCAATGTCATTAGCAATATGGATAAGATAGTTAACGTAGCCGAAGAGTTCTACACAGACCTGTACAGTAGTCAATGTAATCAGAGCGTTAATGAGAAAGACAGCAGTGCACAGCAGTGCGTCATCCCGCCAGTAACGAAAGATGAAGCAAAGAAAGCCTTAGAAGCAATGAAAAGGGGAAAAGCAGCTGGGGAGGATCAGGTAACAGCAGATCTGTTGAAGGATGGAGGGGACATCGTGCTAGAAAAACTAGCCACCCTGTATACGCAATGCCTTATATGACCTCGACTGTACCAGAAGCTTGGAAGAATTCAAACATTATCTTAATTCATAACAAGGGAGACGCCAAGGGCTTGAAAAATTACAGGCCGATCAGCTTACTATCCGTTGCCTACAAAGTATTTACTAAGGTAACCGCTAATAGAGTCAGGGCAACCTTAGACTTTAATCAACCAAATGATGAGGCAGGCTTTCGTAAAGGATATTCCACAATAGATCATATTCACACTATCAATCAGGTGAAAGAGAAATGCGCAGAATATAACCAACCTCTATATATAGCTTTCATTGATTACGATAAAGCATTCGACTCAGTGGAAACCTCAGCAGTCATACAGGCATTGCGTAATCAGGGGGTAGAAGAGCCTTATGTCAAAATACTGGAAGATATATATAGCAACTGCACAGCTACTATAGTCCTCCATAAAGTTAGCAATAAATTCCAATAAGGAAGGGCGTCAGGCAAGGAGGCACGATCTCGCCAATGCTGTTCACCGCATGTTTACAGGAGGTATTACGAGGCCTGAATTGGGAACAGTTGGGAATAAGAATAAATGAAGAATACCTAAATAATCTGCGATTCGCTGATGACATTGCCTTGCTGAGTCACTCAGGAGGTGAACAGCAAATCATGATCAATGAGTTAGACAGGCAGAGCAGATCGATGGGTCTAAAAATTAACATGCAGAAAACCAAGGTAATGTTCAACAGCCTAGCAAGGGAACAACAGTTCACAATTGGCAGCGAGAGCCTAGAAGTTGTGACGGAATACGTCTACTTAGGGCAGGTAGTGACAGCTGATCCGGATCATGAGAGGGAGATAACTAGAAGGATAAGAATGGGGTGGAGCGCATATGGCAGGTTCTCGCAGACCATGAGTGGCAGTTTACCAATTTCCCTCAAGAGGAAAGTGTACAACAGCTTTATCTTACCGGTACTCACCTACGGGGCAGACACGTGGAGGCTAACGAAAAGGGTTCAGCTTAAGTTAAGGACAACGCAGCGAGCCATCGAAAGAAAAATGATAGGTGTAACGTTAAGAGACCGGAAGCGGGCAGAGTGGGTGCGGGAACAAACACGGGTTAATGACATCCTAGTCGAAATCAAGCGAAATAAATGGGCTTGGGCAGGGCATGTAATGCGAAGGCAAGATAACCGCTGGTCCTCATGGGTAACGGAGTGGATTCCAAGTAATCGTAGCAGGGGGAGGCAGAAGGTTAGGTGGGCGGATGAGATTAAGAAGTTTGCAGGCAAAGGGTGGATGCAGCTGGCAAAGGACAGGGTTAATTCGAGAGACATGGGAGATGCCTTTGCCATGGAGTGGGTGTAGTAAGGCTGATGATGATGATGACTACAGGCAGCCATTAAAAGCTCATTTATACGATTCGCGAGCGAGACGATGGACTCACCAGTAGTTCAAAAAGTAATACTCCGTAAAACGCCGAGGCCAGAAAGCGTGGGGAAAGCTTTCGCAATAAGCGAAGCCGCGTTCGTTGGATTCGCTCTGTGGCCGATGGGCGCAGTGGAAACAAAACGCGGCGTCGTATTGCAAGAGCTGCACGCCCGGGCACGGAGAGGCCAAGAGCGAGCTACAAAGCTTCCTTCCTGTTTCCGTCTCGTTATCAGTCAAGGTTTTCGGATGTGGTTCAATAAGCGGCGGCCTTGAGCGCCCTAAAGGTTGCGGCGACTCCTCGTATCGCCTGAAGCCAGTAATGCGCACACCAGTCCCTCCGCGAGTCAGTAACCACTGGCGTTCCTTATCGGTGGGAGCGGGGTCTCAAGTTTGAATGAGCGTGCAACTGCCGCCTTACCGGTGTAAGGAAATGCGAGCGCGCTTCGCCACTTGTATACGCAGCTTGTCAGACATCGCCGTATAGTGTGATGCGGAGGTTTAATAGACAATGGCGTTATGAGTAATGAGCGAGCGCTTTTTCTTTTTTTCATCTACTCAGACAGTACGGAGTGTGGAAATCCGCTACAAGGAGAGGCGGAACTTCATTGCTAATTTCGCAACGGGTATTATAAAAGGAGTGTCGCGTTTCGTGTTGCAATGGGGGGGGCAACGAGGTCCGGCAATCGCATCTTTTTTTCATGAACTACATTACACAATGCGGAGTGTTTCCTAAACTGTATCGTAATAAAGAGCTACTGCAACAACGTTAATAAAACACCGGTCAACCCCTGTCGATTCGCGACTGAGCGAGAGTTTCGTCAAACTGGCGCAAGCTGTTGAGGCGCAAAGTTCGCAGCGAGTGCCGAGATGTTTCGTTCCGAGCAGGATGGCTTCGCATGTCGCTCCGGCGGCGTTCGTTAATACGGTGCTTACTCGCGCTGGAAAGATTGCACGGGACGTCGTAGACGCCGCGGAGAAACGCCGAAGTTTATCCCCGGCCGTACAGAGAAGAAAAGGGGGCTGCTGCCGCGCGGGGCTGCGCCATAAACGCGCCAGTAAACCGGCGCAAAGGAAGGGAACCACTTCATACGCCTCCCATGTCGCCTTGCTGCGATCGGCGAGTTATTGCGCAGGCCGGCATTTTACTCTTTTCTATCGCTAGTCTCCTACATATTGTGTATCATACGCGCTGCACTGCCGCAACCGAGACGAGATTCGGTGCACAAGGACGGCTGGAGAGCGAGTGCGATTGCCTTGGCTGTTTTCTTGTGCGTTCATTCGTGCAAAGCCGCCACCTACCCCACTGGGAGATGCAAGGACGCCAGCGACGCGAACATCCGATCTTCATTACACCGGCGTCACACGCGACAACGTGTGGCCGCCACAATGTAGCAGCCGCATGTACTTACATGCATATATATGCAGGCAGGACGGCTATTGCTGCAACCAGGAAAAAGAAGAAGAAAAAAAACGAAATGGGCGTGGTGGGAGGGGGGGGGGGGGGCAGAATGCGAGCGACATGACCGAGGGGATTATTCTTTGCGCTCTGTCTCTTCGCCTTCGTTGCGCACTGCGTGCTAAGCCAGTGCCGCTTGGCGAACCAGAATAAATGAGACGACATCGATCGCCGGACAGCGCAAGACGAGGAGAAGGCCGAGAGGCCAGCTCCTAAGTGCGCCCCTCTCCCAGTGTTGCCGCTGGCCGAGCTAAGCCCAGATCAGAGTGCGGCGACTCGGGCCTTCGTGGTGCTCTATACGCTCCAGCGAGTAGATGCTGCGCTGTCATCAAGAGGGAACCACAGAGTCGCGTTCTATACGGGCACCAAGCACACGGGCTTTTCCGCGTAACGTGGGGGTTGCATGCTGACTAGAGCGAACAGGTGCACTTTTTTATTTCGCACCAATCTAGTGGATCAGCAATCGGACAGAACATTAAGCTTACTGATAATTAATTAATTAGAAGAACGATGCCTTGCATGGGGGCCTGCTGATGCATAACTATGCAAGCAAAACTATCGAAATAGTACACTTGAACAGACACTAGCGCTTTGTCTGTCTGCCTCTGTAAGTGCGCCTCTTCCCGTGCCGATTTTCGCTTTCTGTTTATTAGTGAAAAAAGTTTCAATCATAAGCTGTACAGCTTCAAGATATCATCATGGCGCTATTTATACAGATGTAGAATTACGCTTTACGCTTTTTTTACAACACAAATTTTGCTGGCGCTAAATTCCACACAATTTTATTCAATTTGTTTGTTATGAACGCTGTCAGAATACATTATTACAAATACACGCTGCGTCTACGAGCGAATTGATAGCTTTCTCAGCCAGACACATCAAGGAGCGACTTTTTATCGCCGTTGCTGTGGACCCCGTTTCAGGATAGCGTTTCTTCCAGCCGGGCCCACTGTTCCTCGCTATGCATTTTATTCCGATTCGTTGGAAGAATACGGTGCTGGCTGTAAAGTGCAAACTCGGTATAACATTAGCAGGGACACAGGCCCAGCCAGTGCCGCTAAGCTTAGCTGCCTATAGCGCTTCAACGGGAGGCCACTTGATTACTCTCTTGCTTTCTTACGTCACGGATGATGCCATCGAAGTATTTTTTAGCGTTCGAAGTCATGCGCCACGTGATGGTAACCAAGGGAACTAGAAGCGCTTGTCCCAAATTCCTGGTAATGATTGTGGCGTGATGGTTCAAACGCCACTGTTTCCCCGTTCGGCGTTCGCGCTGTACCCATCCGCCTCGCTATTTCCTTGCGCCCCATCTTACGGGGGCTGTGTTTGAATCGACCCGGAGCGAAGCTTCCATCCCGCCTGCAAAACATGTCAGTTACGCGAAGGCGCGCTCATTCTTGTCAAAACAGAAAAACATGAAGGCTCGACGATCACACAAGCAACAGCGAAATAGAAAACAGAAATAGCCCTGGCTTTCAATATCTGCGAAACCTACGTCCGATTGCAGCTGCGTACAATGATTTTTTTTTTGTTCTTTAACGTGGAAATTTGGGCTGGTTGCTGTATGGCAAATTTCGCGCTCACTTGCTTCTTCTTGTTTCGCCTTACCTCGCGCATCAAGCAGTCAACTTAAGTCTCTCAACAGATATCTCACAGGGCTTAATTGTGGCCCCTTCCAGAGTAAATCTGAAACGACCAATTTCTCGCAAGCACGATCGCCGCGTGTGTGTGTTCGCGCACCGAAGCAACATCCAAGAGCACCCACCCGTCAGTGCGCCTCCGCTACATTGCGCACGCTGCGATTCCCGCGGCGTCAGTCGCACACAACAGGATCCCGCAGTACTCGTTGTGTTGCGCCGGGGATGTTATAACACGCTACGGTTTCCGGCTGCGGCCGTTCGCTGACGCGTGCCGTGAGTGTCACCCGTGCGCCTATAGCTCGTCCCGAGTTCAGTCAAGACAGCACGTGTCGCCTAATCGCAGCCAGCCAGAGGATGTTTGTTTCGGGCCGCACGGCGCAGTCGCCAGTTTGCGCAATCGCGTACGCGAGGGAGTGCACGGCTCCACCGAGGAATCTTCCTCGGACGAAAGTCCGTGGGGTTTTCACGCATCCACTGCGCATTTGTCGCCGCAACGAGCGTATCCGTACAGCCTTGCGCTGGGGAAGGGGGGGGGGGGTGTTAACAGGATTCGATGCCGCGGGAGCTACATACGTGGGCTACGCACGTCTGCACTGTTCCCTATTCAAGGCGCAAACAATGAGGTGAATCACTAGAGCGTTGAAGCGGAGCCACGCGAAAGCAGGTGCGAGTACGTACGCCACACGCAGCGCAGGAAGTTCACTCGGTTGTGTTGTCGCTGTTCATTACGGGCGATGGACGCAATTCCCTTCTCCAGCCGGCGGAATGCGGCCGTTTACAATGGCGATTGTCGAGCGGCGAATTTGGCGCAGGCGGCGGCGGCAGCCAGGAAGTCGGGCGCACCGCGGAATCCGGCACCCTCTGTCCGCGAGAGCCGCCGTCAAGGGGCCAGCGGCGGCCGGAGAAACTGCGCGAGTGGAGAGGGGCAGTCCGGACCTGCCGCAAGGGAGAAGATGAATCTTCGTCATGCAGCCACGGGGGCCGCATTTTTTATTGGTCAGCACCGAAATCACGTTTCGGGCCTGCTAGATTAGGTTTCGGGGAAGAAGAGACAAGCGGCCCGAGCGGCGGCCCGATAGGCGAAGCCGGCCCCGCCGGCCGAGGAATCCGCGCCAGGAGGAATGTCCTTTGCCCCCCCCCCCCCCCCCCCCCCCCCCCCCCCCCCCCGCTTGCTATCTCTTCCCGCGTTTCGCTCGCCACAAAGGCTGCTGCTGCGGCGCGGCGTGTGTTTTGGGGGCCGCCGCTAGCGCGTGTCCCTCCCTCTCTCGGGCTCCCGTTTGCCCAGCGGGTCTGTTCGCATTCCTCTCAAGGACGTCGGCGCGGAGTGAACCCTACGCGCCGCCGCCATCTCTCGACTCGGGCCCTCGTCCGCGCAACCAGCCGATGCAAGCGGGACGTGATCAAACGGACAGACGTTGCCCGCCTTGTGAGGTGAGGCCTTCCTGCGTTCGACGTGACAATGAAAACCGAGCCGATGCCGCGAAGAAGGCGAAATTCACTGGAAATTGCATTCAGTCCATGATTTGGCCTCTGCTGCGTTTTGCTTCTTCACCTCGTCGAAAGCGATGCCGATGTGGAAGTTGAATGTTTTTTTTTTATCATCTCGCTGCGTCGCCGTCTACTATAGGCGGCGGTGCAGTTGATATTACGCTTCATAAGCATTCGGAGGTGAGCGTCGACACCGGGCGCTTTTCTTTTTCGCCCGCAAGCAGCGTTCGCCGACAAAGGTCACCGAGTGAGCTGCGAGGCCGGGGTTAGGTTGCCTAATGATGCACGCAAGAGCGCGCGCCACTCACATCCGCTGTGCGTTACGTGTTCGCAAATGATGATGCGCTTCAAGGCGGCGGCGAATTCCCTCTCTCACATCGAGCACGTGCATCCTTTTCTTGCATGAGTAAATGAGTGAACAGTCAACCACACACACACAAACAGGGTGCTCTTCTGTCTGCTATGCATAGTGGCCGGAAACATTAGCCGCACACGGAGGATTTCTGCGCCAGCGTCGGTTCCCTCTCTAGTCAGTTTCCACCCGATTCAACGCGAGGCCGTGAGACACAGTCGCCGAGCGTGTTCGGTCCGCATTTGCGAGGACCGCCCAGTGCAGCTGCCGCTTCACGCAACTTTGTCCAGCCACGTGGACCGAAGAAAGCCCGCCCGCGGGCGATGCTGTTACGTCGCCGCAAGAAAGTCGGTCGCCGGCCAAGCTGCGTTCCGCGAATTTCCGTAGCGCATGCGGTGAACGCCGCCGGCACCGGTCGCATTGGTGCGTGAGGTGACACGCGGGGACACCCGGCTGCCACGACCGAGATTGCGGCGCCACTGCAAACGGGAGCAGGCGCCCGCTGGCGGGGCCCCGCGGATCGTGCCAGGGCGAACAACCCGCCCAGGTTTCCTCACTCCGTATGTTTACTCGCCGCCGCGGTCCGGGGGCGGCATTGTTTCTGGGACGCGCAAGGTTGGCTTCCGCCGCGACAGGACCTGCCCTTCACCCAGTGGCGCAGAGACGAGCTCGGGCTCCCCCCTCTCCTCACGGCGGCCCGCAGATAAGCCGCCCGCGTGCGCGCCTCCGAGAACCTCTTTCGCCGCTGTTTATGAGGCCTGCGCAGACAACTCCGGTGCAGCAGGGATCTCACTCGCGCATTCCTCAAGGTGGGCTCCAGTTCAGGGCCCGAGAGAGGGTTGGAAAGTACGCACACAAGCAGCAAGCCTTTTGTCGCGAAGCAAGAAAAGTCCATTGACATGCTTCCGAAGATCGCAGAGAATGGCTATGCAGCAGGCTTGCACGCGGGCAAAGATAAAGTAGGGTAGACGTGTCGCTTACAGATACGAACTTTTTGTAACGTATATATTCACCACGGTAAAGTGTAACGAAGTAAAAAGGCCATTTCACCGACGCGGAAAAGTCGTTGTTTCATGCGGTGTTATCAGTCCGACATGCTTTACCACATCGCTCAAGCTCTGACATTTCCGCAAGGGGGACACAACGGGTGGGATGAAGACAACTCGGCTGCAGATATCTCAGTAGCGCCGGCTGTGCATACGCTACACACAGCAGAGGTCGAGAGCCCCCGAGAGAGAAATGCCCGTTGAGATGTGCACATTCCGGCCAGTTCGAGAACGCGAGGTATTTATGACAAGTGATGCTTATATATCTGATACCTCGCCATCGAAACCGGTCCTGCTAGGGCGCGGACAGCCGAAAAAGGGGGGAAAAAAACGGAAAGAAATCGAAGTTTGCGAAAGCATGAACACCGCATCGCGTTATTTCTACGAATCGGCTATTTCACGTTAAGAGCCTTTACAGCCGGCGTTGCTTCTTTCTCGCAAACTCGTCGCGTGCAAGTGAAGGCGACTCGAAGCGCAACTTTTAGACACAAATGGTCACCGGCGCGCGAGCGCACAATATTTACGATCGACGCGCCAGCTTTTTCAGCCCGCTCTCCAACTTTCTCTAGGTGCCGCATTACCCACAGAAGGAAGCGCCGCTCTTATCGGTCGTTGGCACGTGAGGAGACCGTTCGGTTTCGCCTCCCTGCCAAATTTCGCGCGTGGTGAATTGGGGAGCGCGCGGCGGCGTTTTGCCATTCTGTCGCTGTCGTGTGTTGGCTCTGCAGTGACACCCTGCTATTCTATTATTAGGCCGCTATCTTTCAGCGACATCAAAATGGAAGAAGTTTCTCCAGGCATGCGACCGTCCTGATAAGCGAATAATCGACCAGGGTGCTATCATGTTCAGTCGGGGACTCCCCCCATGGCGAGAGCAGCGTTTCTGTTTGTACATCTCTCCACCGCAGCGCACAAGGCCCGCTTTATAAGGGACGTAAGTGGACATCTGCGTTACGGAATGCCTCGGGCATGTTGATTGATCGCTCGAGTGCAGAGCAGTCATGCCAGAGCAGGAAGCTCCGGCACCGTCCGCTGCCCAAGCAAGAGAAAAATAAACACGTGACTCACTAGGCGCTTTAAATAATTCATCACACTTATGCATTCCGAGCAAAAGAAAAAGAAAGAGCGGCCAGAGCACGAGCAGCCCCAGCCGTCACTGGCCACAGTGTCACTTCTGGCCGCTCTTCTCTCCTTTGCGAAACAGGCCCCTGGTTTCGTCAGCTCAGGACGACGGCCACTAAACGCCAACAAATGACGCACAGTCTGGGGGGGGGGAGGCAAAAACTATTTTGCAACTCACATTACGAACGGGGGAGAAAGAGAAGAGGAGCCCGCACTGGCGCTGAAGGGCCTCTTGTTTTCCCCTTTCACGGCGAGAGGGGAGAGGGAGGACGAGAGAAATAAATTAGAAAGAGAGTGGACAACAGGCCGCGTGCGGAAGAAAGTAAGAGACAGGAAGGGTGGGGGACATAGCGACGAGTCGCTCCCCTTGTCACGCCTAAGGAGGCTTTCCGTATAACGTCGCGTGGTGACTGATGGGGGAGACAATCGGCCGGGGTGCGCTCCCCTGGCCCTGCATCGCGGCACTGTTGCGTGTGTTTACCATTCGGAGGCGCCTTTTCGTGACAGAAGGCCGCGGTCGACTTAGTCCCGCTCTCAGAGGCCGCCCGCAACGAGAACGGGCGGCCGCCAAGTCGAGCAGAAATACCTCGCCGCCTGCTCACAACAAACTCACTGGCGGAGTGATTCTCCCGATTCCAAAGAAAGAAAGCGGGGGACACGAAAAGGAGGGACTCCCAACGTCAGCGAGCCAAGAATATCGGCCCTGCACGCGAAGCCACTCGCGTAGGCATGCGGTCGGAACAGCCATTGTGAAAGAGCCCCGCGCGCGTAATGATGCGGCCCGAGGGACGACGCCGGAAGAGCGCGCCCCCGACGACGACGACGCCGCGGAAGCCGCTGACGCTCGCGCGGCTGCGACTTGTCACCGCTCGCCACCGGTGACTTCATCGAGGCCCGATAAGCGAGCGCAGTTTGACGTCCTGGCAGAATTAGCAGTTGCTCACGCTACGCTCTTGACAGGCGCACCGATTCCATTCCACACGTCACTCCCTAATTTTGCGTCCACAATTCAGTACTCAGACCGCAATCACTGCTTTTAACTTTGTGCGCGTCGACAACTGTTCTATTTATTTATTCTTTGGCGAGAAAGGCGCCTTCGACGAAGCGCCTTGCATTCCGCGCGCACTACTGGTGACTTACTTCACTGTAAAAGCCAAGGTTATCGGCTTTTGGACGGTATTTGTGGTGACCGAAAGCCGCGCGTTTGGTTCGATATGGTATAGCCGCTGAATTACAGCTAACCGCACGGGCTACTGGTGCCAGCAAAGCGAAGCCAGCATGACGACAACATTCCTTGTCTCATTAGTTGAGGCTAGCGAAGGCATCTCTAGCTCTGCTCTCCACTGCTTTTCGAACTGTGAACTGTGGGATTTAACGTCACAAAGCGACGCATTGGGCTATGAAGAACACCGTGGTGGAGGGCTCAGGATTAACTAAAACCACCCGGAGTTCTTTAATCAAATCAAAGCTTTGACGTACGACTGACTAGTACAGTAGTGTGTTACGCAATTTATTCTGCAGCATACAGCCATAATAAAAAATCGCTTCAATGCCCATTTCAGAGGTACGCCTTACGGGCACAATGCTTCTGTTGATTGCAACCAGTCCTTGTCAGCTCCCTCCCCCGTCTTGTTTATTTTTTTAATATGCTCCTATATATTCAAGGGTTTTCAGAACAAGTAAGCAATGTTTATACATCTCGCACTGACATCGTTCTAAGCTCTCAGCATAAACATGGGGGCATTGTCCGTACTCACACATCAGGGTACAAATATGTACTCGGTGTCGCTGCTCGGACCAGCGCAAACTTACGTGCATCCAAATAAAACCTATCATTCGCAAAGATAAAAAAAAAAAGCCACGTGAATCTCCTTGAAGTACGCGAACAATTATTTCATCAAGGAGAGCTCGGAACAGTACAGTGTGCCCTCTCGTGCGTCAGTGCGGATGACGTAGGTGAAACAAGGAACGCGAACTGAAGCGTGCCCCATTCATCTCCCATAGAGTCCCGTTTCCGCTTGTGTGCTAACGCGAGCAGCGCACAGATTGCACTATACGCATTTCCTTGTCGGTCCGCAGTTGTTTCGACAGCAAGCTGGCTCCCGGCATTTCTCTTTGCGTTCGCCGCGCTACGTCACAGACGGTGACGGAAGCGAATGTGCACTAAACACTCTTGTTGTAACACGCGAGGATGTGATGCAACCTATGAGTGTTCGCGCCCATGCCATTCACTGAATCAAATTACTACGGCGCTCAAGAGAATCCTGAGCGCACAGACTAAGGCTAACCTGTCGTCTGCGATGATGAGACACCGATGTTCGCGTCATAAGTGCGCAAAGATATGCTAAGTAAAACCGTTTTAATTTCATACGATGCGAGACATTGACAGATAAACCCAAAATGGCTGCTTTTGATGAAAAAACCTTAAAAAAATGCAGCCTCGGAGCTCGTTGTCGCACGGAAAAGCACAAGTGCCTGAACGACTGGGATGACATGGCCTTTTATTTTCAGGAACGTGGTCAACACGTATCGTGCTAAGAATGCATCATCACCGAGAAGGAAAAGGATAACGGTTTTAATTATGCAACAAAAAGCTTCCATCTGATGTAAGGAATGCTTATGGAACATTGTCACGGACGGAGTCTGCACGCGCAAGACTGTCTGGCTTTCGCGTGGCTTTACTGAACCCTAACAGCCGTTTTAGGTGCCGCCGGCAGTATGCCATTATGAAGCCCACGCATAAATTTTACTCACGGTTTATGCGAGTGAAGTGAAATTTCAGCGCTGCATTGTTATGAGCATTAAATAGGCCACCGTTTTCTTCGTACAACATTCCCTTCGTATTAATAAATTAGGCTTGTGAAAATAGAATGAAAATAAACCTTAAGCACTTGGGCCTCCAGCAGGAGAAGGGCACGAACTGACTCCAGACACATCAGGGCTTGTTAAGCAAGCTCAGTAGAAGAGTCCTGAAGTCCGAAATCTATTGAGTATTCTTGAGTACTTATCGTCTACTCTGTTCGTCTACCACTGTTCCTCTTTATACCGCATCACTTGTGGTCAAGCAAAGTGAAAGGAAGTAGACGGCGTTGCCTATACGTAAACTAACATGTCCTCTCGCGCCGTTAAAGAATACGGGTTCGGGAACGACGGCGGGAAGAACTGCACGCAGTGAGACAAGGGAAGTGAACAATGCAATCGAAGATCAATGCACGGACTGCCATCCGGTGCCTGCAGCAGCTCGTGCGCGTAGTACCACCGGCGGCCTTGAAGGCGCTGTCGACAGGCGCCGTTAGTCCCCTAACGTTGGTCCCCTAACGGCGCCCAGCCGAGGCACGCGCCGTTCAACGTCCGGCCGCGAAACAAAGCGGGCGCGCCATGACCCTGTGAAGCGCGGTGTTGGGTTGCGACCGGACCAGCGGCGTCTGGCGGCGTGTACCGGTTGTCGGCCGGCGGCGGACAGGAAACCCGTCCCGGGAGAGGAATCGAGAGCGGCTCGCTGCCGGCGGTTCTGGACGAAAAGGCCCTCGGGGGGAGTTCCAGGATTTCACCTTGAAACGGGGTGAAGGTCGTCCACCGCAAGGCCGCGCAGTGGGCCCACCACTGGGCGGAATGCAATCTGGCCGACTTCGCGGGGCCGCATGCGCGCGGCACGCGCCGCGCTCGGACACCGCCGCGCGGAAGGCGCCGCTATCCCGGAAGCAGAGCGCGTCCCCGGAGGCGGTAATTGCGTCGCTTCCATCTCAGTCACGCCTCGCGGACAACGACGCCAAGCGCTGGCGCTCGGTGACGACGGGCCTCGAAGCGCCCTGACACAGAGAATGCACCTGGCCGCCGCGCAATCTGCGTGTACGCATCCCGCGTTGACACGCCGGCCACGTCCCAAGTCGGCCGTAAGCCGCGGCCTCCGTGCACTGAGAACGAAAGTAGCGGGCCGCCGCCACTGTTGCTCCAGATGCACTGCATTCTTGGGGTAAAAGGATGCGAGCCGCGGACAGAGAAAGAAAATCCGGGACCTGTTTTGCAGGCGCCCCGAGTACGGCACGCCCGAAGCGACGCGCAGTGCCTCCGGGCAGTAGGAAGCGGCTCGGGTGCACCACAATGGAAACAGGCGATTGGGGGTGATTATGGGGGAGAAAAAATGCGTCCGCACGCGCCACGGGGGAAAACGAAAAGCGACCACAAGGGGCGAGGGAGCCGGGCTGCTCTTCTTTATCACTCGTCCTGCTCGTGCGCAGTTTTTTACAGCCACGAAGGACGCGGCCTCGATCCCAATGTCTTTCTCGCTCTCTCTGCATTGTTCCTCCTCCAGAGGGGTGCAGTCGCTAGCGGGACACTGGGGTCGCGTCATGACTTTAATGAGCCTCCGGCGGAGACGCGCGGACATGTACGCCCTCTGTCAGATTTGAATGTCCCCCCCCCCCCCCCCCCCCCCCAGGCTCGTCGCTTGCGCAACGTCCTTGTCTGCTGCTCCGGAGCTGTTCTTTCCTAACGCCCAGTCGGTAGAGATCTTCCGAGCACGCTAACGAGCCAGAGTTCGCATGGCGAGATAAATCTGACGCGGCGCTCCGCGCACCTCTGCGCGGCCACGCGAGCAGCAGGACAGCTGTTGTATCCGACACGCTCCCCCCTGCCCTAACCCAGCTATAGTGCATATGCTGTACCAGCAATAGCGGCCGAACGTTTTTTTTTTTTTCGAGTGATTGGCTTCACTTCGCCCCATGGCTGTTGCTGCCTTGAGGTTACTGCCTCAGCTAGGTTCCGGGCTCCGCTGCCGGGCGCCATATTGATAATCAGTACCGCCGGGTACCTGCCGGTTTTCGAGTGGGTTTCCCCTTTTATGGTGTTCGACTGCTCTGGAGCCAAATGCTTAAAAAAAAGGGCCAAACTTCGTGCACACCAAAAATGCGTTAGTCATGCCACTTTGGCTAAGTTTGGCTAAGTTGCTCGCCGTCAAGGGGTTGTGGAGTGCTCGTTGATGCACTGGCCACTGCAGCGAACGACCAGTGTGCTAGTTTGGCCGATCGTAACGTATCTCTTGGTTTGCGAGTTAGACGCGTACCTGCCACGTCTCCATCTCTTCCACGCATCTGTTTCCCAGGGACTTAAGGACTGAAGAGAAGAAGAAAGAGAAAAGGCCGCACGACTTCCTCAGTCGCCAGGATAAGCAGGAGAGTCTAGATGCGCGTCGCGGTAGCCCCTGTTACCCTAGATGATAATGGAGCCTGCATTCCTAGTCGTTAGCCCGAAGTAAGCAGCCAGGAGGCGCCGCCTGCTGCCGGTTTGTGCATTCAATATCACCGAAGGGAAACGGGGCCGAGTTCGCTTTTACGATTTTATGCATTGTGTAACAGACCAAGCTGAAGTTCTTAGCGCGGACATTTCTCACTGAAAGTAAGTAAAATATACACCAAAAGTAGAGAGAAAAACGCGCGGGCACGTTGGAAAAATTTCCGCACACGTAGCCTCCAGCCGATCGGCACGGAGCATGAAGCTTGAGCTCTCGCCTGGATGATCATTAATTGCGGAGCCGTGATCTGGCACCCGGCCGTGCCACCGTGTGTCAACGAAATCATCCCGCAGCCCTTCTCCCTCGATATGAGAGGCGCTTCTCGCTACGTATAATGCACACATGGTCGGACTTGCAACACCGTCTTCGAGTGATGTTTCATGCGTATTGCCGCATTTGAACGTAAGCGTTACCTATGTATGTAGCGCTTTCCGGGATCCTATCGCTATGGTGCCACTCTTCCCCCCCCCCTCCCCCTTCTCTTCCCGGCCCCCTCACTCGCTACGCTGAGCTCAGGAGGCGATCGGTATTCTCATTTTTCCATCGATTCAGTAGGCGTTCCAACAAGATGGTTGTATTGAGAATTTTCGAAATGCTTTGGAGAGAGATTGAAGTTAACTTCTATGGAAAGAACTCTCTACTTAGGGTTGCCATAAGCTGATATGGATGAATAGGTAAATTTTCTCCAAGAAGTATGCTCTAATCATGCGCATTACATAGGGCGTTATGTTGCTGCCATTTATGCTATTTTGTTTTTTTGAAAAGCTCGAGCTATAGCAGAATCGGAGCGATATCTTTGGTGACGAAATGCTGGGTTATAGCAACGCCAATATCTAAACAACCATGCTAGCTACAAAGTTATATCAATATCAGTTCACAAAATAATGAAGTTCATGTTCGAAAATATGGCAGCACTACGGAATATTCGCATAGCATCATCATTAACGTGAATAGAAGTACACTTCAGATAACTTGACAATCGCTATATATATTTTTTCTTTTTACTACCATGGAGGGAACACACCTTGTTCTTACAATGCGAAGTTAATTTTCTTATAAAGCATATCTGCGTAGCCTAGCATTTAACGAGTTCATTAATTAAATTAACCTAATCGGTTCACTGATACAAAAGGACGTGTTTGCTAATCGTAGGACTGGTAAATGTGTGCCTAGCTATGAAAAGCAAGGCGAAAAAACCTCCAACAGCCTGTTATATTCTCGCGCAAGCGCTGCGACGCGTTGTGTATTAATTTATTTGTTTATTCGGTCCTTCATAGCGCTCTGGGTGTGGCATTACTGGAGAAGGGTAGGGTAATGCGAAATGGAAAAAAAAAAGTAATTTACAGTGATGCCTCAAATTTTGTCTGTCAACAATGATACCAAAAAACGAAGACAGAACATTCCAGTCGCGAACACTGTGTGAGAAAAACGATTTGAACAATTCAGTTCTAGTTCCAAATTGGTACTGTAAGTTCGTGAACAGCTTGCTTGGAACACCTAATGTTGGTGAAAAGTATTTTTTCCCTTTAATTCCAATTTTTTAAAGTAAATATTACGAAGCAATTTAAGCCATTACTTTCTTCTTCTCACTCCCATATTAATACCCGCATGACACTGGTCGCGCTAATTTGCTCGCTCTAAATTAGCCCACACCGCCACGTCTGAGCAGAGAAATATTGGTTCCCAGTTAAAGCTTGTCCTGTATTACTGCACCGACGCGATGTATAACCGCATAAACCACTCCGAAAAGGCAGCCAGGCCGCCCTACTCAAGGCGCCCGTGTCCGCGGCGAGGGCGGTGTGCGACAGACACCTTGGCGGAGCTGCTGACGCAGGCGGAACATGCGCGCGCTCCCCGCAGTGGCCGATCTTTATTCGATACCTGCTCTTTTCGGACCCAGGACATGTACGGGAGGACTTCATAACGACAAAACCTGCTCACGCCTGAGTTGCAGCCGAGCGAGGCGTCCCAGGAATGCGCCGATTGCTTCTTTTATTTCACCCCAGATTTGAGGAGGAAGTCCGCGTCCTGCCTTTTTTCTTTTCTTTCTTCCCTCTCTCGATTTGTTTCAACATACAGCCGAGTCTTTCTTTACTTTTTATTGCTGCTGTTATTATTATTATCATTATAATCGGAGCATAACTCTCGTTCCCGTGCTTTTTTCTTTTGACCGCATTTTTTTTTTCGAGTGGATAACAGTTTCGGATAGGTCTGCCCACACGCGCACGTTGTCTGCCGGCATGAAAATGTGGCGCTTTCGGTAGATGTCGAAAGAGGCTGCGGGACCGTGTTTGTGCATATTAGGCCGCACGCTGTTACGGTCGAAGGCGTGCTACGCTCAGAAGCCGTGACTGCTTACTTGATCTTATTTGGCTGTATTAGGTGCTTCGTACTATGTTTTTTTTTCTTCCTTTTCTGCTTTGAAGGTAAGAACGAAAACGTGATATTCCCGGGTGTTACAGTGTAAGAGCAGCCGCACAGCACACAGGCGCGTGTCTGCAAGGTTTGCAGTCTTCACGTCTGGTTTTTCCTGTGCTTCGCATGCACCTTGCAAGCACATAAGCAAAAGCCTGCTCGTTAATGGACGAAGTCACAGTGTACACCCACGCGTGCTCTTCTAATGGCTTACGCCCGAGTATATCGACAAATGCATTTTCATCGTCAGAGCACAAAGTGAGGCCAAAAGAGACTGGATGGCCGAGCTGTATAGCTGGCGTGATTTTAAACGTTCGTGGCTTATTTGCGTTCATCGGAGACATTCCTGGGCTGTCCATGAAAATCACGGGGATAAACACGCAGGAAAAGTAGCGTACGAGCTTTTTGTTTGCCAAGTGCACCGTGCAGCAAGACAGGGTTACGCATTCTGAATGATATGATTAATTATTTAGTTCATTATTATTTTTTGCATACACACAGCTTAGATGTACAGCCTCTGTCAAAAGTTTAGAGCCCAAGGAGGGGGGGGGGGGGGTATTCTTCTAAGCCGTGCTGTGGGGCTCTTTTCGGACCCGTGGAAGTCCTAAGAGCGACCGCCTTTTACCTCGCGGAGATTTTGATCGCTGGGTACGCATAACGAGCCACATGACGCGGTCAGGAGGCAAAAAGCCGTGGGCTCTAAACTTTTGACAAAGGCTGTACATCTAAACTGAAAGTTATCAGGTGCCATTATAAGTACAACAGATCGTTAAATCTGTCTCTGACGCTGGGGTAACGGCATCAGAGCCAAGAAATGAGAAATGCGCAAATACGAGCGACATAAAAGAAACGGTTAGTTCAAACTCAAGCGCAAAATTTCTTTTCACATTTGCATTATATCCGCGAAGTCATTAAATGGATCTTGCTTTTAGAGGAAAACTACCGTGACAAAGAAAAAAGCGAAATTAGGCTGTTCGCTTACCCTTGGGAGTACGTAACGATTGACTGCGGGCTAACAGCGCTCCCTTTCTTGCTGTTTCGACCTGAACGTGCGCATGCAAAAAAAAAAAGACAGAAAATAATAGGGACAGAGGTTAAAATATATCATTTTCCTTTTCTTCTTGCCTCGCTTGATGAGCTCATCTCCGCAGCCCCAAACGCTATATGCGATTCTAGAAGTCGACGGCAGTGTTACATTCACTTTGAAATATTGTAAATGGAGAGGACATAAAGTACGTGTAAGTTATAAGACATAAAACACCGAAGACAGCAAATGTTTATGGAAATAAAACAGGGACACTTGCGAAACAAAACCTAAAGGCGATGTGCACGCTGCCCCATAAAGTGTATATCACCCCGATAAACCGTCCCGGTACTGTTGCTAAATCCTTTTTATTTTCTTGTTTTTTTTCTCTCTCTTTTCCTCGCTCGTTCCTGCGTGAAACGAGCTCGCCGAGTTGCGAGCAGAGCATAAATTCCCCCGGCGCCCTTCTATTCTCGGTCCACGCTGCAACCCATCGAAGGCTGCGAGCAGTGCTCGAGGAAGCCTCGGAAAACTGCGTAATTCAAGTGCATCCCTCAAAAAACCGAAGCGCTCATTCGGGCCACGTTGCATAATGCCGCTCGCAGTTTGTATCCCGCTTACTCGGCCGCGCGCGCGGAGCCTGTCCCCATGTGGACATTGTGCGCATGGGCGCGCAGATCGAGTACTCCCTCAGGGCGGCGCAGGCCCCCCCCCCCCCCCCCCCCCCCCCCCCCCCCCCCCCCCCCTCTCCCTTTTACCCACCCAGCAGTCATTTCTCGCCGGGCGCAGAGCCGCGGGTGTCGAGCCGCGGTCCGAGCGGCAAGGTTGGCAGACTCGGCCGCGGCCTTGTTTTTAGCGAGGCAGCGCCGGCAGCCTAGGGGCCAGGGACCGAAATAAGAATGCGAGGCGCAGTGCGTCCCGAAAGCATCAATTTGTCGCTCGCGGTCGCGGCGAGTGACAGCTGTGCACCGCGCGGCAGCCTTCACTCATTTCTCTCCACGCCTAGCTGCGCCAGCAGAAGGGCTTTTGCGGCCGCTTAAGTCGGGAGGAGAGCCCGGTCGCATCAGAAGCCGCTCAGTGAAGAGCCATGTGCCCATACGCTGGGTCCGGAGCTATTGTATATACCCTCGAGGTTAACAGAACCGGGCAGTAGCTGAATTTCAACAGCCTCGTTGCACAATCAGAGGCTCGCGAGTCTTTAGTTAGTTAATTTTTTTCTTCTTTTCGACTTCGTAAACATCGCCCACTTTCTGGACGCCACTCCGAATGACCGCGCCAGTAGCCGTTACCAAATCTGGCCCATGCCAGCGCAGATTCCGATAGGGAAGATGCTCTGACTAGAGCAAATTAACCGAGCGTGAGCTATGTGATCCTTGCCAACTCTGCCAAGGGTGCTTAGCATGGGATACCATGAGAGCGAAGGCGTTTTTGTGGCTCGTCTTGGACCCACGGTGGCCCGCTCAAGACACGGTGGTCGTCGGGCCACTGAGCCATGACGTTGAACCAACTCTTTTGGGTATCGTGAGTGGGGCATGCTCACCGGGCCTACTGTCTTGCCCCTTAATCGTCATCTTAAGTGAGCGACCCACTCGTGGGGGGTTTTATGACGTGTAAAATTTAGGCTTCACAATAATTATACGCGTTTAAGTGCAAGAGAAACCGAATAATAAAATGCATGCGGATGTATGTATACGCCTAAGCCTTCAGCCGTACCAGCTACAGGAAATAAACGCTCTTGTCTCTCTCACGTACGATGGAAACAAGCAGATGGGATTGACTCCTCCGCAACGGCGGTAACGATGGTGGCATTTGCGAGCATTGCGCAAGCTTTGTTGTACTCCGTGCGGAGCACCTTGTGAAATTGATGCAAGGCGGCGCGTTTGGATTGTAAGGGTGAGGAGGAGGATGAAGAAACAGCTGTTATTAACCCCAATCCCCCACCGTGGGTATTTGGCATCGTATTTGAGGCAACAGCAACAAGACTCCAGTCCGTGCCACCGTGTGTCTTCTGAGGCCGCGATCAACAGCCGCCATCTGACGACCACGTTCTGTGCTGCCAAGTGGAGACTATACAGACGGGGCACTGAGGAATTTTTTCGCAATGCTAACATACCTTCGAGTGCCGTTGCCGCCAAGCACGAGTCTTTCGCAAACAGCCAGGCTGGGCTGCCTCATTTACGTTGTTAAACTGTCTTGCCAGAAATGGCAAACAGCGCCGTGTTAAGTCGTACACCCCGCTGTGAAAAGCATCGGTATGCAGCGACGAACAGGATTTTTAAGGAACGCCCTGCAGAACCGCTGCGCCGAATGAGATAGAGACCGACTGCTCTCTATTGCATTTTTTTTCTTCTTTTCCCTGTCATCCGATGCCCGGTTCAGGCGCCTACAGACCGCGTGCGCGATCTAGGGGCTGCTTTCCTCTCGAGAGGGGCAGGAAGGACCGCCGGGTGTATATAGGTGGCGCGGCCGGTGGGAGACACCAGAGGAGAGCCGGACCACCCCAGCTCGCGGCGGTGTCAGCTGCCGCTATTTAGATTAGCCGACGCTGGGCGACATACCAGCACGCGCCGGGGCGCTCTTCGCTAATCCGTGCTCCGCATGGCAAACGCCGAGCGCGCATCTGCGGAAAAGGCATCGGCCACGCTCACTTCGCGACGCGTGTTCCACGAAAATAAAGGGGGTGTCGCGCCAGCTGCCGCGGCGTAGGCAAACTAATTTCCAGAAAAAAAGGGGGCTTACCGCGCGGGGAAAGCGGCCGCGCGCCTCGGCAACACCGTCGCCGGAGCGCTCGCACAGCGCACGGCCTTCGGCGTCGGAAACCAGAAGCGGCGCCGCGCCGGAAGAAAGGGTGCAACGGAGACACGGACCCGGCGCTTCCTTTCCCGCGGCGGGTAAGGCGCACCGGCGACGGCCATCAAAGAGAGGCCGGCGTCACACGAGCGCACCGGCGCTGCTGCGCTGGGCGACGCGGACAGGAAGAGCGCAACCAGAGATCACTTTCTGTGGGGAGAAAAAGCGGCGCTGCTCGCGTCGGTTCCCACCGCCCGCCGGCGCATACCACGTGGGAGCAGCGCGATATCCCCGAGCCGTCCGTCGCAACCGCGAGGAGACGGCGCTGGAACCCGAGGAGCCCCGTCCCGGCAGAGCGGAGGAACACTGACACCTGAAGAGCGCGGACGAAGCAGCCCACGCGCACCTGTGTGCGCAGGTTCTGGACATGCGAGGCGTGTATTGCGCGAGCATCCGGGATACGAAAGGAAGAAACAACAAAAACAAGAAGAAAAAAAGAGAGCCAGATGAGGGTGACGGGCTTGGGAACGTGGCGCCGCTGCAGCCGGAAGGCCAGCTCGGATATTCTTCCTTTGTCCTGCAGTGGACTCGGTTGACGATTGTGACGATTTGCCCGTACCGCCAGGGAGGACGAAATGGGAGAAGCGCCCTCTGCATCGCTGAGGTTTTTGTTGGGAAGGCAGGGCGGCGCCTTTCCTAAGCGTATTTCCGCTGGGAAAAGCAAAGCGCGAAGCGCTCACGTTCACCAGAAAAAAAAAAAAAAGTTGGGTAGCGAGATCTGAACCCAGTGCCTTCCGCTGTAGAGGCGGATGCTGCATTACTAGGCCATCGCTGCTTTTATTATTATTAATATTATTGCACTAGGCCATCGCTACGGTGGAAGCGTTAGGAATCATTTGTGCATGGCGAGTCTCATGACAGCGGCTGCGGAGTGGTAATTCGGCAAGATGGGAAGAGGGAACGCGAGAAAAAAAACGAAACAAACTTGGACTCGCTGCTCGGCGCCGCCGATCGAGGTCAAGCGAGCCACTCTGTATAGACGACGACCCGAGCCGTGTCCGGCCAGACTCTTCCTCGTCGCGCGACGCCTCTGGAGGAAAACACGCTGCTACAGTTCGCCCCGCGCAGCTGCAAAACTGAAGGGCCACGCCATCGGAGGATAAGACTGAGCCCCAAACCGGGAAGCCAATTTGGGCCAACCAAGCGCCCGCCACGGGTAATTGTATCGCCGCTGCTCAAGAACGTCGCCGGGTTTTCGCCACGTACGGAATCAGCAAGCGTGCGATAGCTCGCTTTTTTATTCTTTTTTTTTCATCAATGTTTCTGACTTTCCCAAACTGGTGAACAGCTAAATAAATTTCCGCGCTCTAAAAAAGGCGCATAAGCACACATAAACATAACTTGGATGCCTCTGTCGTGTTTTTATACCAGAGGGAAAGTGCGGCGTTTTCTGGCATATTAGGCTAAGCTCTCTCTCTCTCTTCTTTTTTTGCCCCTTCAAAAATAAAAAATAATAATGCGTCTCTCAAAGCAGTGGAGTTAATAAGTCGGTGTTGCTTTTCTGTTTCTCCTTTTCTATTCGCACCTACCCCTATAGACGACCTTACCTTTTACGACAACAGATTGTTCAAGATGAGAACATCGTGCGTTAGTATATAAAGGCCCGTAGGATTAAGGAGAATATGGGATACCACGATGAGCAAACACATAACATCACCCAACAACGCGAATTTTCGGTGCAGACTGCATAAAAATTGGCGACTCCTACAAGCTGCGAGTTTTAAAAAAGAAAATGCGGTACGCCTTTTTATGCAGACGAATCTCCCGCCCTTCCAACATTATGGCCGTAATTGTCTTAGCGCTTTATAGCTGTGAGTGTCGCAAGGAAGTTAAAAATATTTGAGCAAACCTCTTAGCACTGTGCGCTGTCCGGTGCGCAAGCATCGTGGGTTTTCAATGGAGGAACGAGAATAAATAATTCATGAGCCGCGATGAGGATGGATAGCTTCCCCACCAGTAATGTGTGGAGTCAGTGATATATGTTGCATTATGGCGTAAAGCTGGCTGCGAAAGGATTCAATAAGCTAAAGTTTGCGAAAGAGCTCGGGTGATACGCACTATTCTCTTCTTTGTTTGCAGCGTTTTGTTCATGAAAAGTAAGGGCTTCAGATATAGGCATGTTGTGCACCATTACCAGGAGTTCGGGATAGCGCCCGGCCAGTGCCGCAAAGCCTAGCGGCTTATCGCGTTCTGTTCTGCAGCCACTCGATCATTCTCTTTCTTTCTTAGGTCGCGGATGACGTCATACGCCACGTGGCGGCAGCCAAGGGAACTATAGTCAGATACAACTCAAGAACGGAGCGCAAATGCCCCTCAAAGGAAGCCCTCATCCAGCCAATGGCGGCGATTGATCCTCATAACATTGCGGGTAATCCCCTTAGACAGTGTGACATCACAGGGTATGGCAGATGAAAGGGGATGACCAGGGCATAATCGGATTAACCGCGGGCACGGACACGTGCGTTTGTGTCCTTCAGTACGGGATGCACGCCACTTTGATGCATCAGCTGCACACTAGTTGTTGTTGACGGAAAGAGTGTGTGCGTGCTGGTTACCTCAAGAGCCATTATTTGCTCCCCTGTGGGTGCAAGTGTCCAGTCATACAGGCGTATGTTTTCATCACACGTCGCCTTTCCTGAACATTCACATCTGTCTTTTCGTCAACAAATACTGCGCAGAAGCCCGCCAGAATTGCCGATATTGTGTTCTCTCTTCCAAGTGTGGCTGAGGGAGAATAATTTTATCTGACGTGATACCAGAATTTATTATACTTATTACTAAAGTGCGTCTTTAAAACCCTGCCTCCACTGTACAGGGGCTCCATGTAGTTGAATAGTCGTCTATGTACAAGATACGAAGCCGTTTAGACGGATGTGCTAAAAGCCCACCAGTCTTGTATAACTTGTTACAAGCGATTGGCGCTCTTTCAAGCAGGTACTCCTTTCTCTGGCTATCGGGACCCACAAGAAGGTGCATATGCATGAGCCTTAAAGTAGCCTGCCACTTGTAAACTGCAGGCACCAGCCGCAGCCATGCTTAATAATGAGATAACATAGTGTAAACTTGTGAAGCCTCTCAAGAGCGTTCTGAACAGAAAATTATGCACGAATTGCAATCAGAGCCGAGATTATCTCAGGACGCATATGTTATGCAGCCAGAAAGAGTCGTCGATACCAAGAACGGAACGGTTCGCGTTGTCGCCTCCGCCCTTGGCCAGTCGCCCACAGTTCGTAAAACTCACGAGCCACCCCAAAGCACGTGCACCAGAATATCTGAAAGCTGCTCCGTTGCAGGACTAGTGCACCGGTGCGCAGTTGTGTATCTCTGAATTCAACGTACTAATTTGAAGGCGCTGAATATCTTTTTCCGCCTAGCACAGGCGTGGAATTCTCCAGCTCAAGTGACGGCATTTCCGCAAGGGTTTTTGCCAACTTCAACTCGCTTTACCTAACGTTAGCTCTCGATCCCCCGTCTGTCCAGCTGTCTCCAGGCTGGCTTTCATGCTGCATCGTGATACGTGACTCACGTAACCGAAGCGACCCTCGCCAGACGTTGTGTTTTTAACGCTTGCAGCCATGCTGACTGGCCTGGGACATCGGCCACTGCAGGGCACTTCCTGGCGGAACTGCACTGGAGCGGACGGCTGGGCCTCGGGATATCGACACCAGCGGCCCCCCGGGCTCTGCAGCAGCGTCCTCGCCAGTGACGTCATCGAGCGGCGGCATAATCGCGGAACTCGGGCGAGCGCCCCCGGGGGGAGGCCTGCGCCGCCGACGGCAAGGGACGCCCAGGGGCGGCCGACTCCAGGCAGCGCCAAACCGGTCGCCAACTTGGCCGCTGCTGCTGCAGCCGCCCTTTTGCGCCAGGAGAGCAACGCCCGACCGCATGCTTACCCGTAATTGGTCACCGATAATGGCACCCGCCGCCGCAAGACACGCGCACCTCCCTGCGGCCAGGTGGCCCCGAGTCCGGGCTCCGGAGAGCGCATCTTTGAAGACCACTCTTACAGGCTACAGATTGCTCCCCTCCTGACGGCCATGGCGCTGCGCGGCCCGCTCGTTTCTTGAGAGATGCGCTCGCTGCGACGAGAAACCAAGCTCTGCGTGGAAGTATGTACAGTGCAGAAAAGGGCACATACGTGGAGTAATTAAATTTTCAGCCACATTATATGCGCGCTGAAGATACATCGGTGCGACCACCACAGTTTGATAGCAATGAGGCTGAAGCATAAATAAAAGTTACGTCACTCTGAACAGCATTCTGTTACACACTGAAGCGCGATTAGATGACCGGTATACGCTTTCACTTCCATGCGAACTTGATTACGTTGTATAATTGGACACTCCCCGATCCCCGCGTGATTCCCGCAAAGAATGTCGCAGCGTTTCCCCGTTCCGGCCGTTAATGCGGTCTTGCACGCAAATGCAGCCCTCGTTGACTAGCAGGGCCCGCGTCATAATTGAACGCTATACGCCCGCATGACGCGCGCACGAGTTTTACAAAGTGCGCCACGACGTTTCGCAAAGGTCAATGGCAACGCCCTCCCTCCCGCAATCCGAGCGCTTTAACCCAGCCGAATGCCAGACTAGCGGTTAGGCTCGTAAACGCCAGCGAAGAAAAGAAAGCGAGCAACGGCGCGTGCGGCGCGCCAGAAGGAACAAGGCGGGCCGCTTGTGCGCCCATGCACCAACGGGTGGTGGCTCGGTGAGCGCCCCAACCATGTCTAGGGAGGACACAACAGAAACAGTGTGCTGCGGGCGTCTCCGGCACGCAGCGTACAACTCAAGCGCTGCGCGTTGAATGGGGCGGATACCGTCCCAGACGCGGAAGGCGCCGCTGGACGGACGCGCTGCCCGAATTTCTCACCCATGCTCTCGAGACTGGCTCCATCCCCGCAGTTTTCCAGGCCGATCTGCAGCAGCAATGGCCCTCCACGTCAAATTCGAGAAAAGTGAGTGCGCTTGGACGCCCGCGGCTCGCCGATTAGGAGGGACTGGGCGAAACCTCCTGCTCATGTTAAGTTCAAGCGCAAGGCTGCAACGACGCAGCTGTGTTTCTCGAACGACGCGCCTGTCTCAAAAAGTGTAAGATAATACGTAGTACAGAAAAGTATGCGTGGCCCATGTTGGACGTCTTCGGCCAATCGTACAAGGTCCGCCTGACGCGCCGTCAGGCCTGAAAAATGATTGCGCAATACGCGGTCCATGCACTGCCCTCCGCCACTCAGGAGGGGCGCGAATGACAGGTACCCTTCGGCGCCAACAGATCGGCCGCCGCCGCTCGATGTGGATATCGCCAGCTGCGCCCGCCGGGGCGCGAGCACCGCTAGCATGCGCCGCGCGCGCGCGTAATAATGGGCCTCGCTTCGAGTCGATAGCTCCATATTTCACGCGCCGGAGCGGCCTCAAAAAGTCTCGAGAGTGGGACAAGACAGGGGAGAAGTAATGATCGCGCGGCTCTCTCCCGCTGACGGGCAGTCCCCGCGCGCAATTTTTTGACACGGCTATGACCTCTTTATTGGAGCTAAAGATAAACGCGCCGACGAAGAACAGGTGGCTTCGCTCTGGCGGCTGATGTATACCGCCAGAAAAGCTGGGACAGCGAAAACCAGCTCGCAGTGTGGAAGCTGCGGCACTCAGTTTCCCAGCCAAGTTTTCTGACGCTCGCGATCGCAATAATCGCAATCTCGGTAAAGATCAATCCAGGCGGGGCGTGCTCTTCCGCGGCACGCCCGTTCCTCTAACCCGTGCGGGGTGCGGCCAAGCAGATTGACATTCGTTCTGCCTGCGGAACGGCTCGCATTTTCACTCCCGGCCATATATCACCCGTAGAAACCTTCACATTCTGCAGCTATACGACTAAGGAAAGGCAGAGGAACTCGGCAAGGGTCGCCATACACATGGAAGCCCGCGTTGCCTGCGTCACTTGGAGTCATCGACGGAGCAAACGGGACAATGAGGCTCCGGGCGGAGCCCCCTCCGGGGGGGCGGTGGTTCGAAGACGCCGCCACAGAACGAGACAAGAGTCCCGGAAGGCGTTCCGCGCAGGAGCCGCAGAAGCCCGCCGCCGTCCAGAGACGTCGACCGGAAGTCTCGCCATTACGAGTGGAGAGCCACATATCATTAAAGAGCCGCTTCTTGCCGGCGGCAAACAGTGGGCACGTCGCACCGCTGGTCGCCCTTTGGGTCGAGCGCGAGAGAGGCGCGCAAGTGATTGTTAGCGCGGCAGTGGGCACCGCGGGTAAGTCCGGGTTTCGAGCATCTCACCGCCTGGGGTCACGCACCTCCTCCTGTGGTCCCCCATAGCGCGCGCGCGCGCGTCTGCTGCCATTCCGAGAAGCGGGCCACCTGAAAAGAGCCCCATCATTGTACTGGTGCCCCGCCCCCCTTCCCCTCGCGGCACCGGCACGCACCGCGGTCTCCGAGCGCGCGCCGAGGGTCGGTGGCTCGCGGCGGGGGGAAGTCGGCCCATTGTGGCACGCCATTGACGCCGGCCGGCGAGCCACAGGCGCGCAGTCGGCGAGCCCAAAGAGTGACTCGGCGGCGGACAGATACACTTTCTTCGGGCGCGCTTTTTCACGCCACTGTTGGCTCTCGAGAACGGGACACGTACTCGACGACTGCTGTGGCGAGGCGCTGGCCTTTTTTTTTTTTTCCCCAGCCGCGGGTGGGCGGTGCTGCTCCCCCCTTCGTTGTTGATCGTTGCTGAAGGGCGTCGGTCAACAACGGGAAGGAACGGCGCGCGCTTTCTGCCGCTGCCATGCGGGGAACCGAGCCTCATTATCTACTCTTCGAGAGCGCCGCGGTGCCGTGAGTTACGCGCAGGGTCCGGTGAATAGAAGCCGCGCTCTGGCGACAATGAGCGCCACGCTCGCAGTCGCCGCCCTCTCCTTGCCGGCGCGTAAGCGGAACGTGTGCACAGACTCCCCCGCGGCGTGTTTGCCTTTTCTTTCTTCTTTTCTGCCCCCCGCCATATACACATCGGCTTATTCTCTAACAATGCGGTCAGTAAAAAAGAAGATCACGTCCTCGAAACCGATCGCAGCGCTTCCGCGACTAGGCGCTACTACCGAACGGCGCACCCACAACCTCGGTATCTAAACGGCCCTATCTCGGAGCTGCTTACCAACATCGCGTTCGTTGTCGGTTCTCCGGCTGCTACGGCTTTCAGCTGGCGCCTAGCCCATCTTCCGTGTACCCTCAAGTGATATCAGCACTGCTCACGCTGTGCACTAGAAAAGGCCACGCTGCCGCACGGTAGACTTCACGAAAGCAAGGCGATTCTGGGCGGCTCTTGTTTCTCACAACGTGGCACAGCCAGTGCAACGTAGCGTCGCGGGCTTCGTGAGATGCCTCTCGTGGAACAGAATCGCGGAATTGGGTGAAGTCACCAAGTTGGTCTTGGTATCTCGCAAGCCTTCCACCGGCGCACTAACCTCCGCAGCGGGACCGCCCCTTTTCACCCATTGAAAATGTAGCGAAAGTTGATTTCAAAATAAAGTAAGAATTATAGATCGAAAGGACAGCAAACATTTGATAGGCCTATGCTTCGAGACCGTCGACACAGGCTATTATGCAGTGCTTCCGCGTTTTCTTCATTCCTAACTTTGACACGGAGCCTGATGACTTTGTCACAAAAGTCGCCTATGTGCCTGTTAGAAGCTCCTGACAAGACAGATGAAAAAAAAAATGCGAGGATTTTAACAAATAAAGCTTTTTTTGAGGCTAGATGCAACATTGTTTTTCCTGAGTCCTCCTGAATTGAAGTTTCGCTGCAAGAATGACAAAAAGGCGCCAAACTGAGAGCGGAAACTTCCTTTAAAAGCAAGTTTTATGCTGAGACGACCTCACAGACACCGAACGACCGCTACACAGGAGTTTAGCGACAGATAGTCGTGTGCTAAAAAATTAATGTGGATTAGCTCAGGTAATCCAGGATATAGAAAGCGAAAGATGTCGGCGTTCACTGTGTTCATTGGCGTTGGCGTTGACAATGTTCTAGACGGCGATGGCTTTGAGGAAAGGAAGGGCGCATAACTGGCTCCCTGGATATGCGGACGCCTCATTCGTGCTTTGATACATGTGGCGGTGGTGAGAGAGAGATGTGGCCTGAATGCATTAGCGCTGACAGCGTTGTGGCTGACATGCGGCACTACAGCAATAGCTAGGCCGCAGCGTTCATTTGGTGATCAATCTCTCGCGATCAACCATTAACTGCATGCCACCTCCCAGGGTGGCAGGGAGGGCGCGCTGCCTATCCAGTGTGCGGAACGCAATCAAAGCAGGCTTCTGCAGTTGGACACCAACGCCACGTACATGAAAGCGAGATTGAGTGGCGGTGGCACAGTGGTTAGGGAGCTCGGCTACTGATCCGGAGTTCCCGGGTTCGAACCCGACCGCGGCGGCTGCGTTTTTATGCAGGCAAAACGCTAAGGCGCCCTGTTCTGTTAAGTGCACGTTAAAGATCCCCAGGTGGTCGAAATTATTCTGGAGCCCTCCACTACAGCACCTCTTCTTTCACTCCCTCCTTTATCCCTTCCCTTACGGCGCGGCTCAGGTGTCCAACGATATATGAGACAGATACTGCACCATTTCCTTTCCCCAAAAACCAATTATTATTATTATTATTATTATTATTATTATTATTATTATTATTATTATTATTATTATTTCCACTGACCCACGGAGCGGGTTGTGCGCCTTTCCTTTCGTGAAAATGAACGGCCTTTGCAAAGTTGTCAACTCCAATGAACTGTATGGACGCCGTTGGCTCACTTGTTTGGTTTTTGAGGAGAGGAAATGGCAAAGTAACCGTCTCACATATCACGGTGGACACCCGAACCGCGTCGTAAAGGAAGGGATAAAGGAGGGAGGGAAAGAAGAAAAGGAAAACTGAAAATTGAAAGTAGGATTTTGAGGAAAGGCGCGGCGCTGCGCAGTGGCGGAACACCTGTGGCTCGGTGCTACTAGTGGCGCATGCGCAGTAGTGTCTAGGGAGCGAGAGAGAGAGAGAGAAATATCCGCGGCGAGGCGCACGTTGTGACGTCATGTGCCTCCTCGGAGTACCGCCACGGCGAAATGGCAAGTTCGCGGCCAGTAATTGGTTTTTGGGGAAAGGAACTGGTGCAGTATCTGTCTCATATATCGTTGGACACCTGAACCGCGCCGTAAGGGAAGGGATAAAGGAGGGAGTGAAAGAAGAAAGGAAGAAAGGTGCCGTAGTGGAGGGCTCCGAAATAATTTCGACCACCTGGGGATCTTTAACGTGCACTGACATCGCACAGCACACGGGCGCCTTAGCGTTTTGCCTCCATAAAAACGCAGCCGCCGCGGTCGGGTTCGAACCCACGCGCCAGTAAAGCTTTCGCTTTAAAACACTCTAATTATTGACGTAGCCGTGGTGCAACCGCCAGCCTGGCTTGCTCTCGCTAGATTGGATTTCTGGACGCACAACTATAGGGGTTGTCTATATTCATGTGCGGGGGAGGCTTATGAGGTTCAGGTCATCTCGCTCAGAGCCGCTTAAAATATGAATCCAGTCAAAAACTTTCGATTCGCTGTAGTGCAGAGCGAGACCCCGGGACTTGCAAGGGCAGGGAGGCGTTTCCCTCTCCTAATAAGGGACCGGCGAACGCGTCCGAAGGCTTCCCGGTACAAAGGCGCGAGGCAACCCGGGAGGCGGTCTCCAGGGGGGAAGCGTCGTGTAGGCGGTCCTGAGGTTGGCGCCTCGCGGGTCCCGGAAACGTTGGACGGCGGCCTCTGCGGCCCCTCAGCGACCGTGAGAGATTGACGCGAGGCGATGCAATGTGAAATCACTTCCCGCACGCAGTTGATGCGCTTTCGCGGCTCGTTTGAGAGGCAGCGCGCAGTGTACACATGCACGGACCTTGGCGGGCGCGTGCACAATAGTCACGAGCCGCCTTGTTTACCAGCGTGGGGCCCTGAGCGAGCGCAGAGGCGGCAGAATGTGTCCCAAGGGGTCTTGCTCACCTTGACGGGGCCGCTATCATTTTGTTCACATCTCAATTAGTAATACTAGCCCCGGCGCCGTCCCTCCCCCGTCCTTTTCAGCCGAGTCATTACCGTTCCCTAACTTTCACGACTCCATCCTTCATTACTCATAGTCTGCTTACGGCCAGCGCGCGCACAAAGACAAGGAAGCGCAAAAGCCCGGCTCGTTACACGCGCGCGCCGCCTCTCCTCAGGTGAACAGGGGGGCGGACGCCGCCGCGCGCATGGCTCTTCCTCGGAGAGTCGAAGCGCGCATTCCGCGGCGATGCGGATTAAATGGGGGCGCCCGGTCCGGCGGACCAGCGCCGCGCACTGTGTGTATCGCCCGTGATGAATCGCAGCCGCATCAGGGGAGCGCAAGAAACGGAGCAGTAAAACTCGCGGGATTAGCAACTTGAGGCGCTTTGAAAACTGAACCCCCTCTGGCGGGTCGCCAGAGTCTCCGGGCGCGGGAGGAGGGGAGCCACATTGCCCCGCGCCCTCCTCGCCGCGGGGGAAGCGGGGGCGGCGGAAGGCCCGGACGAAGCCGATCCTGATCACCTCGCGTGCCGAATTCGATACTGCACGCGAGCGTGCTCGATTATCGTAACGACGCGCGCCGGATTGGTTACAAGAGGCACGTTGCGCATACATGCCTCAGCAACGGCGGCGAAATTGACCCAAGCAATGGACCTCGCGCGTCGGCCTTGCGAGCGTCGTCGCCTCTTGCGTATAAAGCGAGTCGCACGATTCTGGTTCGCTCATTCCTTTTGCGGCTTCCTTTGTAGATTTTTTTTCTTCTCTCCCTCCCCGCTTTCTCGGAACCTCGAAATAAATGATGCTTCTGACACTGCGCTCTCGACAGCCCGCGCAAAATATATGTACCGGGTATATGTGGCTTTGCCGTTGGCCAGGACTCTGCTTTGTCTCTCTCAAATGCCGCTTCAGTAAACCGACCCCCAGCTTCAAACTGTATTCGTTAACGCGAATTGAATGCTGCCCAAGGCAGACACACAAATTTATCCTTCAAGGTTCTCGATTATCAAGGTTGAGGGAGCTGGTTAGACGACAATGGATCTATGGCCTGTAATAGCCAACGTCTCCTTGTCATCGCTGGCAGCGTAAGAGATTTGGACTATAGAACCGCTTGGCATTCCGAAAGAGAACAAGGCCATAAAACTCCTCCGTCCGACCTTGCGCGTTTGTGGCGCTGCTGCTCTCCGCTGCAGGAGGAAGGCCCGGGCTGCGGTCTTTCTTCAAGGCTTTCCCTCGCGTGTTTGCGCTTTTCGACGCTACTATTCAGTGCCCAATACGGCTGGCCCGTCACAAACGCGTACCTGTTAACCCGCCCCCATTGTTCGGAGTTAAAGCACGCTCTTGGCGAGAGTAAGTGCTGGTCTATTACGTCTGCGCACTGCAGCGTGTTTCCTGCGGGTTTTCTGAAACGCGTGCAGCGAGTTATCAGGTGCACCTATAGTGTGCTACAACTTCGAACCCTACAGCCGCGAGCCGCATATTGTTCTCTAACGCCGCATAATGAGCAAGTTATTCAATCAGCCACAAAATAGCGAAGCAAGGAATGACGGCGCGTACTGGCTGAAGCAGTTCTAAGGAGGTCTTCGCCGTGACGTCACGGCGTCCGTTAAACTCAACAAGGTAATCGCAGCGTGTCTAACAGATGCTTGTACCGTGTACATGTCGCCCTGATCGCCTGGGGCATCCGTTAATTTGGTGTTCTGAATAATATTCCTAGTACAAGCACGAGTGATGTCGTATATGTGGCAACTGTCGTTCTAGGTCTGCTGCCTCTTCCTTGTGTGCGCCAGAGCCAGTGGATTTGTCAGCATGCAGCGGCAAAAAAAAAAAAAACCAACTCAGTGTATGCGCTATTGTAGTATCCTCCTTTTAAATTGAGCGAGTGCATTTCCCTTGAGGCTTAATTTGGTCATTTCTTTTTATGTGCTTGAAACTTGCCCCGCCGCGGTGGCTCAGTGGTTAGGGCGCTCGACTACTGATCCGGAGTTCCCGGGTTCGAACCCGACCGCGGCGGCTGCGTTTTTATGGAGGAAAAACGCTGAGGCGCCCGTGTGCTGTGCGATGTCAGTGCACGTTAAAGATCCCCAGGTGGTCGAAATTATTCCGGAGCCCTCCACTACAGGCACCTCTTCTTTCACTCCCTCCTTTATCCCTTCCCTTACGGCGCGGTTCAGGTGTCCAACGATATATGAGACAGATACTGCGCCATTTCCTTTCCCCAAAAACCAATTATTATTATTATTATTATGCTTGAAACTTCGGCGTCCCCCGAGTGAGTGCTTTAAATAAATTACAAGGATTTCATTTGGCTGGCCGGCGGGGCAGTGACTCGAAGTGTTAATAAACACCTGCCGCTCGGCCAGGTTGGCCTTCAGCGCCCTTCTCGTACAGCGGCCGAGTGCTGAATGAAGCGCCTCGCGGGGCAACCACGCCTGCAAGCTGCGGCCATATAATCATGATTTATGAACGGCCTCGTCCAGATAGCAAAAAGGGGGCATGAAAAGTGTCACGTAGCCAGATATCGCCCGCGGGGTTCTTCGCTGTGCAACACGGTTGAAGATCTCGCGCATAAGGACAGCCGGACACGCAGCGTTGTCGAATGAGTCCCGGGATTTTTCTTCTTAAGTCCGCCCCGTAGTTCTGCAGCGACTATACATACCTAGTTACGACTGACTCGTCCCGCGGGTACTGCTAGCGTTTCGCGTGACAGCAAGTTGAAGGGCGCTGCAGCCCCACGATCTCAAGGAGCGGGGGAATCGACACCAGGAAGCGAGGCGGGGACATTGAATGCGCGGCAAAAAATAGATGACGGCTCATATGACGCCAACATGCGTGGCCTTTGTCTCAGAAGGACAGCGGTAAATATAGATCAGCCGCTTATTCACCTCCGATTTGAGATAGCTTCAGCGCTCGCGCAGTGGGAAAACGTCTTCAAAAGTAAAGAATACGAGATGTGGGACAAACAAACGCGAAGCTTAACGGAAAGAGGAGGGGCGTGCAGAGAGCGGGAGGGGGGACAACCGCGTTAATTATACGCAGAAATTTCGGCTCGACCTCGTTTACTTATTTCCCCGTGCCAAGCCAGGCGGCGGAAAGCGTCGCTCAAGGGAGGGAGAGGCTGAACGTGCGGCCAATTGTTTTTTGTTGCCGCGAGCTCGCGCTGAATTAACCCCCCCCCCCCCCCCCCCCCCCTGCACCCCTCCCTCCGCCACAAGTAACCCGTTTGGCGCATTCGTTAGCGTCCGTGCGCGAAACGCGGGCCTGCAGGGGATGCTCGCCGGGCATGGCGCCAATCTCGGAAGGATCTGGCATGCAAGGTTTGCGTGCAAACCTCGACCGAATGCCTCTTCTGCCCACTCGTTTCTGCTGCTGTGCGGGGCGACGGCTTCTCTTTCGCTTTCGTAGCGCGATGCCGTGCGCCCTGCCGGGGGTAACGCGTGTCAATAACTGCACTTGCCAAGAGAGCAGGCGTGGCTACTTCTCTATTACGGCGCGCTCGGACCCTCGCCGTCGGCGCGAGCAGATGTCACGAAATAACGCGCGCGTATTATACACATCCAGAGCTGGGAGCGGCACTCCCTATCGAGGTCGAGCACGAGGCATTCCTCGCGGGCACGCACTGGGGGAGCGCGAACTGCCCCCCCCCTTACACCCGGAGGAGCGGCGCGATAACGGCGAGCGGAGGTATGGCACGCGCCCGCCCTTTTCCCCGCTGCTACCGTCGTTGGCGCCGCCACCGGCGGTCCCCCGCGGGGCTGCTGCTCCGCACCTGGTGGCCGCGCATCTGACCACCACTGACTGCAGCGACGAGTGCAACGACGGACAACTGCTCGGGCGAACTGGAGCTCAGGTTTCGAGTCGCGCACTGCTTGGTGTTGCGCAGTTCCTTTGCCGGTTTTTGGCCGCGTCCGACGCGGGCTCCAGGGTGCATGTGAGAGGCGTCACTGCTCACACAAGTTGGCGTCCATCATGGCTGAAGCAGGCTACAGCACTGTGCAGAACAAGTTGGCGCGTCTTCTGAGAGTGCCAAGTTGCGTTAAGTCGCGCGGCACATCACTACGGTCGGAGGAAAACTCTGGGATGCGGTTCAGCAACGATGGCGAAACTCGATAAACCATTCAGGCATTATGTCACAAGTACTTTCTAGGCACTTTTGCCGCCACTGCTTAAGGTTCACAACCCTTTGAAAGGAAGGATCCTCT